>JASDQU010949860.1:4532-32587 GCA_032191745.1 Picea mariana | reverse complement strand
ATCTCAGGTGATACCCTCGATAAACCTCCCCGTAGAGACACCCTATTTGAAAAGATCAAAAGAGGTATCACTTTGTATGCAAAGACTCTCTAGAGGCGTAGAAGTCACAGAATCCCTTGAGGATTCGAAGAATAAGTATCGATCAATGGATGAGATCCTGTCGAAATATCTGCGGTTATTCATGACTATTAGATTGAAGGAATAAATGAGGGCGTTAAATGCCTTAACCCTTTTTCCTTTATCTTTGTGAGTAGTGAATAAATCGGGACCATAGATCCCCAGGGTCCGTGAAAGAATTTGGACTGTGGATTCGTGTCCAGGCAGCTTAGGAATGGTGAAATGGAGAGACAGGTCTAAGCCATCATATCTTTGTCTAAAAATATGACAGACATTGGATCTATCAAGAGTTGTACGAGGTTTAAACCTCACGCGAAGAACAACAGAAGAAAACGTCTCGAGAAGGAGTTTGTATCGGGATTTCGGCATTCAGGAGTTCGGGAGTCCGGAGGACAAGAGTCCGGGCACTTGACATCAGAAGTCCTGAAATAGCAAAAGAACCCGAGTCATCCATTAGAGGGAGGACACATGTTGCGAATTCACCCATATCAGGGATTCGGACATCGAGAGTCATAAAGGGAAGTCTTTTGACTTCACGGGTGGAGAAGTCACGAGAGAATCACAACCATCCATCTGAGGGGGACATGAAGCACCTTGTCGTGTACACAGACCCTATAGGAATCATAGAGATCGATGAAATCTTTCACGGTTTCAGAGAGGAGAAGCTTGGGAGGGATAGTGCCATTTTGTGCACAGAGCCTTAGCTGCAAAGGTCATAGAGGAGAGAAAAGGTCGAGACCTTTGATACTTAAGAAATCTTCCAAGGAGAAGGAAGAGAAGCGCATGTTCAAGGAGGAGCTACAACTGTCATTAGATCAACTCGAGTGAAATAGATTTGGGTCGTCGAAGAAGTACGATCAGACGCGTGTAGAAGAAAGAAGAAACGAATGACAGAGAGACTTCATGGAGAAGTGACGAATTATCGTGGGCAGTTGGATCACACTGATTTGCGAGGGAGTTAAGTCATAGAAGAATCCATGAGAGAAGTTGTATGAACGGTGGAGACACTTCGAGATAGAAGTGGCGAATAGCCGATAGCCATTGGATCTTGTAGAGTTGCAAGGCAATTAAGATCGATGCAGTTCCGAAGAGGTCTAAGTTTGGGATATCACATCTCGGGGTTTCTCAAGAAGAGAGTGCAAGAGTTGGGTGCTCCAACTCATGAATTCGTGAAGCGTGAAGTGGCGAGGAGAAAAATATGAACTGTTGGATCTAGGAATGGGAGGACCGTTGGATTAGAACTCTGTGGTGATATCATATATTGGGAGTTTGGGGGTTCAGAGGTTGGAAGGGGTCACTTTCGACCATAGAAGTCATGAAGTGTCGAGAGCTGAGGCTCATGAGAACACATGGCACATCCATCCGGTGGGGCCCACACAATTGACAAGTGGGCACGTGTCGCCCGGAAAGGGGTCAACACTCTGTTGACTTCTCGTGTCTCGAAGATTTGCGAGATAGGAGCACGAAAGCTCAATGCTCCAACTCGCGAGGTTACGATTTGCGAGAAGTGCAAAGAGGAAGTCAACCATTGTTGAATTTCACGTCTCGGTATTTCGGAGAAGAAGAGCATGAGAGCTCGACACTTCAACCTGCGAGGTTGCGAGTAGCGAAAAGTGTCAAAGGGAAGTCATGTATTGCATTTCCCCGAATCACGAAAATTCGATAAGCGCTTGGCTGGATTAAGCACGTAGACACGGGATAGGGTCATGTGGACAAGACCCCAAGGGGGAAACCTGCCACTCGCTAGCCCTGTCGGGGTTCGGTGCTTCGCCGTGTCAGGGTTTGCAGATTCGAAAGACTCAATGCTCTGGTAGTGCTGAGTCACGAAGAGCAAAATAATTCCATACTTGTTCAGTCTATGGTCGCAACCCATGATCACGTGGAAATGGACAAGGAAGGAACTAGCCTATGCTAAGACCCCCATAGGTATCTCGGGGATTCTGATCCTCGAGAATTCGACGAAAAATTTTGTTTTCCTTAGTGGGTATGTGACACTAAGCTAGAGGGATTATATATAAGGGACTATTATAATATTATTTCCTAAAAGTTGTGGCAAGGATAATTATTTTATCCTAATTTCTTTTGGGAAAGAGCATGAATCCCAAGTGGAGAGAAGCGAAATATTGGAGAGCCATGTGTCAATCAGGGCGCATGAAAATATATGTGGGGAAACTAGTTTGTTTTCCCATGTTTCCCAATTCATGCATGCACTCAACCATTCATGCAGGGAGTCATTCTTCATAATTCACCAAGGCATTCATGTAGGAATCCATTGACTCCATCATTCGAACCTCTTCATGCCTCATGCACACCTTATGAAGTGACCCCATATGTTCTTGTTATACACAATGCACATGTAATTTGCCTGAGCCCATACTATTCCTTACCTAAATTTTGTTGCTGCCAACGCAGTTCCTTGACTGAGCGTGGTTGCTGAAATTACCTGTTCCATACCCGAATTTTTCTACTGCCATCACCCATACTTGATTTACTTAGAATTCGGATAGAAGAAGTAGATTGCAAGGTCTGTGGGTTTGAAGAGGCGGGTTGTCAGGCTCATGAGAATCTCTCTCTAGGTGAGAGAGTTTTTTGGGGAAGTGATTTCTCCTAAGGAATCCCAACTGCAACTATAGTTCTCTAAGAATTCATGTCCATCTTGTTGCCAAATCCCTTGAAGGGAAGTGGGTTAGCCGAAGGACTATTGAGCAGAGAAGGGGAACACTTCCTGGGGTGGGACAGGCATGTGGGGAATGCAAGGCTCTAGGCTTATTGTTATTTCCGCATGAATCTGTGTATTAGATGAATGTGTTTGTTTGTTTAGAGTCATATATGTATACAGATGAAATTATTGTAAGTTTTTAAGTGGCATGACCTACATTGGGTAGGTTGGGTATGTTACAATGTATTAATTTATGCAAGAGTTTAAGTGTGGCATAGCCCAATAGGTATAAGGCTACGTGTTTTACTTGAGGAAACAATTGTGCGATATAAATTAAAATTTAACAATATGTTGTCTTGGATAGGTAGCCTAAGCCCTTTGGTAGTGTATCCAACAGGATTAATTTTAACATGATTCATCTTGGTTGGATTCCATAAATAATTCATCCACTCCATGTATCTAATGATATAGGTATGTGTAGTTAACCTAGTTAGCTATGAAACATATCCCTACCACTTCAATAGTTTTATGACCATCCCATTGGAAATTTATCCTTGATATGAATTCATCAATGTATCAATTATAGCGACATGATTTTCCCCTTAATGAATTTCAAAAAGGATATCCAAATAGATGTATTCACTTATCTCTTGCAATTATAGTTGATGGAATGGTCTTGCGCATAGCCTTTGATTTTTCACATTGATGGATCAATCAATTGTGTCATACGGGGTAGTCATGTTATCCAAAGAGAAATGAATTGGCCATCAATTGAGTGTTGGCTATAATTCTTTGTACAAATAAATTTATTGGAAGGAAATAATCTTGAACCATGGTACTCCATTATAAGGATTGGAGGTCTACTTCATGATAGGAAAGGAAAACTACTCAATGACCTGCCCAATAACTAACTCTCTTTTTTACAAACCTAACTCCTTTCACTTTATTTAGAACCTATAGGTAAAGGAAGTAAGTGACTACTCTTACCAAGGATTTTTGGGTATGGTTTTTGATCTAGCAAAAAAATAAAGTGCCATCAAGCATAAGAAACTTTCTACTCAATTGGATTTTGGAGGTGAAGGTGGTTGCTCCAATCACGACCTTAACTAACACAAAACTGGGTAACGACTACTTCAATTATGATGTATATATATTTAGAATTATGATGGGTCAAAAATTCATCTTCAAAGGGATAATAAGAGGCTTAACTATTATGTTGTGACGTATGGATGAAAATTTATCACATCCCATATGTTCAAGATATGGCTTAAAGATTTGTACCACAAAGCTTTTCTAGAGTAGTTCTTAA
Source organism: Picea mariana (assembly GCA_032191745.1). NCBI lineage: Eukaryota > Viridiplantae > Streptophyta > Pinopsida > Pinales > Pinaceae > Picea > Picea mariana. The sequence continues at coordinate 28,502 of JASDQU010949860.1, read as the reverse complement.
AATGCCTTTAATAGAAGGAGTGAGGGAAAGGGGATGAAAATAATCGAGAATCCCTATCCATGGTGTTGTTACAACAATTTTATAAAGAATCCAAAAAATAATATAATAAATTCCCTAAAAATAAAGAAAAGTTGGAGTGAAAAGACAAGGTTGGAAGTGACTCAACCCTAGGTGAAAAGTGACTTGCTTGGAAGATCGACCAAAATGAACCCGAGAAAGATAAGGAAATATCAAACACTTTCATAAAAGAGTGCATAAATGATTGAAAAATGAGGGATTGAAAAGAGTGCATAAATTATTGAACAATGAGGGAATGAAAAACAGAAGTAGGTAAAGGAAGGAGATTAAAATACTGAAGTTGATGAAAATCAACAAAGGTAGTATATTCAAAATCCTACACATCCTCCTTCTCAATTTCCTATATTCCTAATTCCTAACCGATCCCATTATTCTTTTTATTCATAATATTCCTTAAGTCACTCTTAGAGTCCCTGTATAAATCTCTCCTCAAGTCACCCATCTATGAGATCTTCAAACATACATGAGGAAGTGTCCAAGTCATATGAGAAGTGTGAAAAAGAACAAAAAATTGCATACACAGGCGGTCACATGTGGATTTCATTTTTTCTCTAGCCATTACTTCTATAACTATCCCATTTTCCATACTATCAACTCCCATTCCTTAATTCCCTCTTCCCTCACCTTCCATGATTACATCTCCCATTCCCATCATTCCCATTTCTTCCCACTTCCATTCTTCTTTTACTCCACAATGCTCCCGTTATGACTTCTATTTTGACTATAATTACTAATATGGTTGTTTCAAGTGTTTCTACAGATACACATTGAGAGTAACCCCAACCAATGCATTAAAACATAGTGATATTGTTCATTGGTTACATAATTGCACAAAAATTGGGCAGGATAAGGGTTTAGGAAGGAATCGAAAGGGGGAAACAACTCCAAAGCACCATGGCATAATCTGTTTTAGTGCCATGCAAATTCCTTAGTAGGAAAGGCACATTAACTTAATCAAGACACACCAAGAGTAGAAAGGACACACCAAAATCACTGGAATAAAAGAAAATGCAATAGCCAAAGTAATGTCGATTTGAGATACTCCAATTTTCAAATGTGTCTTTTTAATTTTTCTAAGAACGAATATCTTGATAATGCACAATGTTGAAAAGAAGGAATGTCTTAGTAGTGCATAATGTTGAAAACAATGATAGGAACACTAGGAAAATCCTAAAGAGTTAGTATATTTTGCTAGTATATTTTGCTCAACCATACTATGTTTATTTCTTTTGTGTACTTTATTACTTAAGAAACAAGCCATCATGTTATATATGGCACATAAAATAAGGGAAAACACATATTGGATACCAAATATAAAATGCAACTATCTAGCCAAAATGAAACCTACATATGCTCTTGAAAGATTTCATGTGTCAAATGAGACAAAACAATCCCTTTGGAACCTTCATCAATTCTCTTTATCATGTCGGGTACTCAAAATCCAAGGATCCTAGCCCTTGGTAGAATATTAGGGTATGAATAACATACCTTTTCTCAAACATGATTTCACCTCAAATCCATCCACTTTCTTCATTTCACAAAGTTAAGTTAAGTTCCTAAAAGATAAATCTCACAACAAAACTAAATAAGGAAAGAGTGGGCGGAAGGAAAGAGGGGAATATCAAGTCTGTGATGTGAAGCTTCCACATATTCCCCTTCTAATTGAGCTAACATTCATTATAGTTGTTCATTCCATTGAAATTATCTCTACTTCAAAACCGTAAATGATATTTTGACCACATCCAACTCCTTTCTTTACCATATGTACTATATGGAGATCTCTAGTTTTTTTTATATTATGAGTCACCACCATATAATGTATTTATTACTTCATTGATATCATTATCACCATATAATGTATTTATTACTTCATTGATATCATTATCCTGAGTATGGGAAGTATCATATAAAGTGATTGGGGGAATATCAAGTCATTAACATCATTATGGTGAATTTTAGCTCGTTCCATAAAAACTAAGAGGGGAAATATCCAATTAATTACTAATATCAATATATCGATTAAGAATTAGCTTAACTTAAACCATAGGTCGCTAAAGAAAATATTTCACCTCGATTTACATCATGTGTGGAATAGAGGAGGATTTTGAATTAAAAAAAAATGTAGCATAATGTTACAAAAACTACAATATGGATTTCAATATGGCTTTGTTGTTTGAGTAAAGCTATCCAACAACTTCAATTCACTCAAATCCTGAAGGCTAATTGATTCGTTGTAGGTAATCTTCATTGGCATAGATTTAATTATACCTTTGACAATTTGGTCTACAACATTAAGGATCTTTCTATTGTAGGTAAGGCAAACTAGTGACTTTGCTTAAAAATAATGCATATATATTAATCAAGGGGATCTTAAGTAATTAATATGATTATGAATATTTTTATCTTGCCTCATATCAAATTATATCTCTGGTTATTAATGGAAATATCTCGTAATATCTCGATTATGATTTTGATGCCTTATCTTTATTGTTGTTTCTTTTCTTGCTAGAGAATATGAAATTGGGTGAAGAAACATTGTGACTATCACTAGCAGATTCAGTGCTTATGGTAATAAAGCCTATATTTAGCATATCAACAACATGGAATAGTTAGAAGGCTAAATGGAGGAGGATATTGATTCATTTGATTTGATAAGTGATGGTAAATTAAATTGTAGGAGTAGCTATTACAAATGAGGATTTTCACTTGGAGTCACAAGTAAGAGTTTTGGAGTTTTGATTGAATTGCATAGGTGAGAGAGGAACTAACTCGATGTAAGGATTAGAAGATCTTAGCCTGCAACCCTGGAGAAAAAACATTGTGACTATGATTTTGATGCCTTATCTTTATTGTTGTTTCTTTTCTTGCCAGAGAATATGAAATTGGGTGAAGAAACATTGTGACTATCACTAGCAGATTCAGTGCTTATGGTAATAAAGCCTATATTTAGCATATCAACAACATGGAATAGTTAGAAGGCTAAATGGAGGAGGATATTGATTCATTTGATTTGATAAGTGATGGTAAATTAAATTGCAGGAGTAGCTATTACAAATGAGGATTTTCACTTGGAGTCACAAGTAAGAGTTTTGGAGTTTTGATTGAATTACATAGGTGAGAGAGGAACTAACTCGATGTAAGGATTAGAAGATCTTAGCCTGCAACCCTGGAGAAAAAGTGTTTCCTTCAATTATTTTCCTATATTTCCTTCAATTATTTTTCTTCATTTTTTTTATATCTCCACTTACAAACAATGCAAGTTGAGATTTTTTTTTTTTTTTTTCATAAAATATCTATTATCTCTCCACATCCATGTATGGATAGAATATGAACTTACACTTTGTCTGGTCTTGAACATATTCAAACTCTTAACGAGTAGGCCACCTAACTAACTCAATTTACCACTTGGATTCTATGTGCTGCTAAAGTCATCATCGACTTTGTTGCATGCGAGTTTGATACCCCTTTTGCATAATGGAGTTAAGTTTTTTCTATCTTCATGTTCACATTCTTTGAAATTTCTATCAATTTCCATTGGAAAATTTATTAATGACCTAATATGTATTCCGTAATATTAGTGGAAATATGTGCCAATGGGAAAGTCTCATATAAAGCGAATGGGGGGATCTCAAGTCATTGACATAATCATGGTGAATTTTGGATCGTTCCATATTACATTAAGAGGGGAAATATCCTAATCATGGTGAATTTTGGATCGTTCCATATTACTAATCTGAATATATTGATTATGAATTAACCTAATTTAAACCGTTGGTTGTTAAGGAATATATTACATCTATGTTTACGTCATGCAAAATAGAGTAGGATTTTGAAATTAAACATTTGTATCTTAATGTTACTGTCATGCAAAATAGAGTAGGATTTTGAAATTAAACATTTGTATCTTAATGTTGCAGAAACTATGGTATGGACTTCAATACAACCTTTTTCTTTGACTAAAATTCTCCAATGACTTAGATTTAGTCGAATATTGAAGGCTAGTTGATTCTCATCATTGGTATAGTTTTACTTATACCTTAGACAATTTAGTTTACAAAATTAAAGATGTTTCCACTGCAATTAAAGAAAACTAGTGATTTTACCTAAAAATAATGCATATACATTAATTAAGAGAATATCAAGTAATTGACATGATTATGAATATTTTTGTTTAGCTTTACATAAAATAAGAGGAGTAGATATCTAGTTATTGATCTCAATATCCTAGTTATGAGTCAACCTAACTTAAAGACACCATTTCATGGATTTGTTACTTCATCAACATTGTCATATTGATTATAAGAAAGCTTCATATAAAGAAATAGGGGAATATAAAGTCATTAACATCATTAATATCAATATTCCCCATATAAAGAAATAGGGGGAATATCAATATTTGGTATAAGAAAAAGAAAATTACATTGTAGGATGTGTCTCTTAGAAAGGAAGAAGGGCCCACGGAGGCAAGTACATAAGTTATTGCAAAGTCCGAAGTTTAATTAGAGGTAGAGTCTACAAAAAGACATAAAGAAAAACCATAGGAAGGAAAAAATAAAAAAGCCACAAAGATTAATAAATCAAAGGAAAACCATGTTGAAGAGTTAAATACATAAGAATTGATTCCTAAAGTTGATGTATATCTCCATCCACATCACATAGAGAAACAAAAGTCATCAAGGCAAGGGAATGAGCATGAACAAAATTATTATGAACTAGCATGACACAAAAAGGGAAACCAATCAAGAGATGCATGGAGGATTATCACCACCGTATGATGATGCCAGGATAGAGAAATAATCCCATGGCACCAAAGGTGAGATAAGTATCAATTTCAACGTGGAAAGACAACAATTGGATGTCATGCTCATCTTCCATTTGTATGTATGGATTCACGTACTTGGTACTAATTGGATACATTGCTTATATGATCATATTATATGGTTTATTCCCATGTTTTGAGGATGAAACATGTGAATGGGGATGGAATGTAGTGTAGCTAGGGAGGTAATGGGAGGGCCAAAGGGACCATAGTAACAATAGTTGAGGCCATTCAATGTAAGGTGGACTAGGTTCACTATATTATTAAATAAGACCCACTATGGTAGTTAGATATATTGTAGTAATGTGAACATAATAAATGCGAGAAGGATTTCTAGAAGGTTCATTCTCTAGAATGTTCTTAGGTAGTATTATATAAGGAAGGGATGAGAAACTTAATGAGCATAATGAAGTATATTGTAAATGTATCAAGAATTGCTTGAGGAGTGCATTCCTTCCATAAGGAATAATATATGGTGTTACCCTACCTCAATGGTTTTGTTTAATTCTTGTGTGATTATTTTATGTGAATGATATGAGCTTGTTATTACAACTAAGGATTTAGATTCATATTTATTGAGATTTATTGAGGCACATAACAATAATTTTGAGGTCTTTATGAGTTCCCTCCTATTGAACCCACCCCCCATCTTGAAAGTTTCCATATTAGATGACTATGTTATTAATTCTATAAAGAACCCTAACTAAATCACAAACTTGATAGTGAGAATAGCTTGAACATAAAATCTCAACTTAAGAACTTCAAATTTCTAAGAAAAAATACAATGGAAATCATAAAATTGATTGGAAATAAATTCAACACAACCTCTTAACTTCAACCCTTCAAATTTATGAGAAAAATGGAAATGGAAACAACTGTAGTGTCTTAATACTCAACTTCTTAGAATAGGCCGTTTGAAAATGGTAATAAAAATATCCTGTTTTATGTTTTGAAATGGAAATGGGAAAACTTTAGGTGTCAATAGTCAACTTTTGAGAATAGTCCTTTTGAAAATGGTAATGAAATTGTTTTAGCTTTAACATTTTACTTCTGAGACAAGTTTAGAAAATGATAATGGAATTGTTTTCGAGAATAGTCTACTTCTAGAAATAAGTTATCACACTTCAGGTTTTGAAAATCAGAATGGAAAATATATAGGTTACAACACTTCAATTTTGAGACAAGATTTTAAAATGGAGAAAACTTCAGGTTTCACTTTTGAGATAGGATTTTCAGGTTTCAACTTCTAAGATAGGATTTTAAATTGATATTGGAGAAGGTGCATGACATTAAAACAAAAGGCTTATGAAACACCACATGCATATCATATGCCAACTAGATAGTAACAAAATAGTTTCGTTGTGTGAATGCATCTCTATTTTTTTATTATCTTTTGACATCATATTGATAAGTTGCCTAATGTTATTAGGCCATACATGTTAAAAGTTAGTCTTTGACTGTGCATAATTAAATAAAGATTTAAGATAATGGAAAGTCTAGGATGACTTCTTTGTTTCATTTACAATTAATGGTGTATAGTGACTATGGTTTTTCATATGTGGTGGATCTTTCTTTTTGACAAAGGGATAAAAGAACAATAATGGCTAGTCATGCAATATTTGAAAACACAAAAGGTCAGATGGAGTCTTATCATAATAATTATGTAGGGTATTGGAAATGGTGTTAATGGTATCTTGTAATTTAGAATTTGTTAAAAAACTAGAAACACAATTATTGGTATTATCTCCTCATTGGAAAAGGATTAGTTGGGGTTGCATGTCTAATGGTACTCAACACCCCAGGTTTAAATTCATAGTCAAGTCATTGAAAAAGAATTTATTGATGTAAACGCAAAATAAAAGTAAAAATAAATTCAAGTGAACTTATGAAGACTTGTAGTGTATGGATTCAAAGTTCTTTTGGGAAAGTTGAGATATAAAGCCAAAGTTTAAAGTTAGTTAAAGTCATTGAAATTGTTAAATTCAAAGGCAAATAAACAATCAATTTCAAAGTTGAAGTCAAATTCGGAGTCATAACTAAGCCTTGTCAAATTCAAGTCAACTATTTAGATATTGTCATGTCATGAAAATTCATTAATGTAAATATGTTTTAAAGAATTGAGTTCTCATTGTCATGACATTTAGTTTGGCTAACTATAGTCACAAATTTGAGTCTATGTTGGAACTAGCCATTCCAACATTAGAAATTGTTTGCAGGAACCATTGAGTACTAGAAAAAATATTATGAATACATGAACAATATCATGATGAAGATATCAAGAAATTAGAATACAAACTCCTAATGAAATATTCATAATTTTACATAGATGACACAACCAAATAGGATAAAAGAAGATGTAGAAGAGAAAAGAAGATACAGACTCCATGAAAAAAGAAGATTATAGAGGAAAGTACAAGCAAGCTAAAATAATAATAATATGGACTCCTAGGAATGAGCAAAAGAAGAAAGAGGCAATAGAAAAGATGCAAGGACAAGGAAGAAAGTTTGTTGTAGCAAATAAATAACAGTGGAGTAGCAAAAGAGAAAGCATAATGAGTTAGAAAGAAATGAATGAAGATTAAAGAAGAAAAATAAAGGTAAGAATAAATAAATACCATGAGTTGCAATCATTTCAAGAAGATTAAATATGCATCTAGAAAATATTAATGTCCTCCTTGATAGTTTTTTTTGATGATGGGAAATAAAATGGTCTTGGTTCTATGTTTGTATAAGTGCTAGATTAGCCTGAAATAAAAATTTGAAATTGTATGCACCTGAGTCAAATGTTTATGTAACTACTGAGCAAAGTATCCCCTTCATAATTTCAATGTTGAATTGTTCATGGTAAACCAAAAACCACTTTTCATGACAAAGGAAGGTTCGTGGTTATCCATAAATGATCAATAAACTGTTGTGGATATTCCATTGGAATAGTTCATCATAAAAGAGCTAATAAATAAAACTAAAATCTACACTATGAAGTTTAAATTCCTTTTGATTCCATAATTTTTAGTTACTAATTTTCTTCTTATGCATGAAATAGATCAAATGAAAAAAATAGAGAACAGTAAAATACAATCACACACCATCCACAAAATAACAAAAATATTTTCTTTTGGAACCCCTTATGGGAGAAAACCCAGCTAGAAGGTGAGGTTGTTCTGCTCTCTTTTCTATGGTATGGAAATAATGCAAGTAAAAAGGAAAAGGAACTCTCTATGGAGTTACCTGAGACCTATGGCCTATTAGGATGCTACAAAGCATTGATTCCCTCTGTTATGATCTCTAATTTCCCACTCCTAGTTATTCTACCATGATATGGAACAAAATACAATAACATATAATGGAACCCCTTCTCATCCTGATGGCCCAATATTTAACATAACATGATAGCCATCTAGGGGTAGGCTTTTTACTTCCTCAACCCTCAAATGTGTTAGTTTTTTGTAACTTATAGAATATTATTGAAATTACACACGTGGCTATCCCCATATGCATGAGTAACAGGGGCTTACGTGTCATCCTTACGTACCATGGTGGTCAACATGGTAGATCAACTTGAGGGAGGCATAACTTTTCCATACGAACTCTGATTGATGCATTTTTTTCTTTGTTGGAAACATATCGATGTGTAGAATAGTGCCACAGGTTCATAGATACACTAGGAAATATGGAACCACAAAAATGTCATTTTATTCCTCAAATGTCTCTAGAAGGTTCTGGACTCCAATTTTCCAAATTGGGACCTGCCACTAAAATGACCCTACAAGTTGATTCCTCCAATATTTTCCACTATGAAAGAATTGATATAGAAGACAAATAATATAATGATTTAATCGAGATCATACCTACCCATTTAGGGAGGATTTTGGTCCCCAAAATATTTATTAAATGAGGTGAAGAAATTTTTCCTCGACCTTATCCTTGGAGTACCACTTTTCTTTTCCTAGAAGTTGTCCTTTCAACCCAACCTACCAAAGTTCATGTTGCCCCTATATTGTAGTTCTAGACCACTTTTGTAAAACTATGTCCTCTTCCAACTCTCCTTGAGCATTTGGTTCTAAATTCTTTATGGAAGGTAGTACCTACTCCTCCTCTTGATCCAACATGGAGGGCTCATAAAGTTTGAGATTCTCCACATTCACTGTAACTAAGAAAATCTACATGTATTGGGGTTGACTAATTTTTTTATAATTACCTCCCACCTTTTCCAATACCTCAAAAACACCATACTATAGAGCCTTGATATTCTTACTAGAACCCTATAATCTTTCCTTATTCAGCTGTAACCATACTTTGTCTCCCACTTGAAACATTCTCTATGTTGTGTGTTGGTCATGTCTAGCCTTGTACCTTTCCTATGACTTTTTGAATGTCTCTTGTACTTGCAAATGGATATGCCTGACCTTCTCAGCAATTTTTCTTCTTTTAATGCATCTCCTTTGAGTTCCTCTATCACTCCTCCTTGTTTTCCATATATAACATCTAAGGGTGAAGGTGGAAAATATCCAAAGCAAATTTCAAAATGTGAATTACTAGTAGAAGTGTGGATTTCTCTATTATAAGAGTGTTGTATATAGATCATATTTTCATACCAACTCTTCATATTCTTCTGATTATAACCCTCAAAATTGGCACCAAAGTCATGTTCACTACTTTTGTCTTACCCATCAAGCTATGGATGGAATGTTGTAGATCTCTTGATCTTATTTTCCATCTTCTCCCACAATGTAGTCCAAAAAGAATTAAGAAATCTGACGTCCCTATCTGAGATGATACTCTTGGTTATCCCAAAGTGCACCCAAATGTATTCAAAGAACTTGTTTGATACTTCTTGTCCATTGATGGTATTTTTATAAGGCATGTGAATGCACATTTTGTTGAACCTATCAACTACCACAAATAGATAGTCATGTCCCTTACTGGTTTTTGGTAAAACTCCCACAAAATCCCTAGAAATACTTTCCCAGTGTCAATTGGGTTCCAGTAAGGGATGGTATAGACATTTCCTCCTATTACTAGGCTTGTTGTTACAACAAAGTATACATCGTCTAATATATCACGATACATCTTCTTGCATTTTGGGCCAGTACACATACCTTTGTAAGTTGGAAATTGTCTTCCTAACACAAAAATGTCTTACAACCTTGGAGGTGTGAGCCTTTCTTATAAGCTACAATTGTTCACCTTTAGGAACAAAAAGATTGTCAATATTGTAGAGTAAACCATTCTAGATATGAATATAGTAATCCTTGATGTCACCTTCTTATATATTAATTTGGCCCTATAGCTGCTAAAATAGCTCTTTGAAGTCCTCATCTTCTCTGTATGCCTCTTTGTATGCATCATGGGTAAAAGGATCCATGTGCATCATAGTTCATAAAGTTATAGTCTTGGGCATGGGTGGTCATGAAAGCATGTCTACCAACTTGTTTGTGCTTCCATTCTTATACTTTATGACCAAACAAAGCTATTGTAAGAACCCCATCCATTTGTAGTGGCTCGTTTTTTTAAAACTTACTCTAGGCCTATAAATATTGGAGTGGTTGGTGATATGTGTGGATGATGGTATCATTTCCCATTAGATAGTGATTCCACTTTTTGATATATTTTATCAAGGCATAGAGCTCATTTTAGTAGGTACAATGGTTGAGGAATACCCCATGAAATAATTCAGAATGATAGTAAATAGGCCTTCATCCCTGCATCAAGACTTCTCCCATGGCATACCTTCTTGCATCTATCTCCACTTCGAAGGGATTCTACAAGATTGGTAACGTGAGCACTAATTATTGATTGATATTTGTTTTCAACTCATCAAAATCCTTTTGCTAACTCTCCCCCCACTAGAAACTCTTACCACTTGTTTTTATGGCATGGAGTGGTGAAACTACTACTGAAAATGAAGCTAGGAAATTCCAAAAGTACTATACTACCCCAACAAATCTCCTAACTTCTATGAAATTTGTAGGAACTGGCCATTTCATAATGGAATTCATCTTGGAAGGATTTGTTGGGACCTCTGTTTTTCTTTTTTTTCTAAAGTGAGGTTGGTGTTGTGCCAACCTATATAAAATGTAAATTACTTTGTACTATATAAATGGAAAAAATCCTTCACAACACTTAAATAAGAATAATCACGAGAGAAATCTTATAAACCTAAATTATTAGGGTAGATGTTGCATAACAGGGATGATTTTAAGGATGGGAATTTATTTTAAAATGTAGAAACCTTGGCAAATATTACTAATCCTTCATATGTCAACTATAAATGTTTGGTGATATTTTTTTAAAAATATTCAAATTTCTAAGTATTTTATATATATTTTTATAAAATTTTGGCGATTTTTAAGGTAAAATAATTTTATCCTATAGAATTTGGGTGAATCATTTTTAAAATAGCGAACCTCGTTTTTGGAAAACCCGTGGAAAATTAGCCCATGAGTGAAATTTAGCCCCTAAAATCATCCCTGTTGCATAATAAGACATATCATATAGATGCCACAAGAACAGTAACAATATTATATAATGTCAATATCTTAGAGCCAAGAGTGCCACAAGATTGCACATAAACACTTTCCTGCTAAAGTATACCAGAGGAAGGAAGCAAAAGGTTGAATCATGATGAGTCAATGGTTGTGGTTGGGGCCTATTGGGCCCTCCATTTTTAAGAAATGTCCATTTTTGGGAAATACCAAAGTTTTGAAGAAAGCACTGCATGACTAGATGGAAAATGGAAAGTAGCAGAAATCAGTGAGAAGAGATAAAATCTAACTGAAAGTGTAACAATAGTGGAGACAAAAAAAAACACCATGTTCTAGCTGGACAAGAAGTTAGAAAATTGGCAAAATCACTGAAAGCCAGTGGAAAAGGCCGGAAAAGTAGCGAAACAAGAAGTCCAAGAAGCATCCAAGAGAATAGTATAAAGAGGAAGGAAGCGCTACACAGAACATGTTACAGAGGTTAACGAAGGTAATGAATGAGAAAATGAAGGAATAACACAAGACACATACTGATACTACTGATGTTTGAGTTGGGATTAATTTATCCTGGATAAACTATTGCAATGGGTTTGTTGGGAATCTTGTGCTTGTGCAGTTGAATATTGAGTCTGTAATGGGAATTTTGGGGTTATACCTTATTAGGCAGTCTGGTGCATGAGCATCTATTGTAATATGATCAATGTTATTGCTTCTAATATAATGGAATGGTTTGGGCCATAAAATTTCTTAGACATTGACCTAATATATCGTGTATGGATATATATTTATGTTTCACAACCTAGTTTATCTTATGCTTATTCGGTATTAGATAATTGTTGATATGTATCTTTAAGTGTTAAAGTATGGATCTGCATGGTATTGAGTTAGACCCGATGATGAATTCTCCTTGACTTGCTTCACCACACATGTCTCGGATGTGCTTCGGGTGAGACCTCCTTCCCTTTTGGAAGGTTTAATATTCCGACACCCCTATATTAAAATGACACCCTTTGTTGGTAACCTCCGACATATTTGGTCTCGATTTTGTGCGAACAAATGGCTTCGTTTTTGAGACCTAGTATTTAAAGTGAGTTTTTATAGGATGCCTCATTGGATCTTCAAATATGATGTTGATAATTGATGGGAAATAAGGTGCAATGCATTCATACAACAAGAAGTCGAGTCGTGACACAAAATATTTAGGGTTTTGAAGAGTGTTGTCTTCTATTCAGAACCTGTGAGTGACTAGAATGAGATATTTTGGATCGGATTTCCTAAATAGGTATTTCAATGGTTAGATGTACTGCCGAGGATTTAGAAACTCTTCACTGGTTAGATCATATCATCTCTCATGCTATAGATTTTTGGCTGCATACTACTTTGGAAGGTTATACTATCGAGTTTTCTATAGAGAACCACAAATATTTTTCAAAAGAAAAAGTTGTATTCAAAGAAGGGGTTAGAGAAAGACTGTTGCGGGAAATCCCTCTTTGGATCAAGAATTTTCTAGGGAAATAAGGGATGCTAGTTGTACCTTCAATTGATATGGAATTTTAAACCCTTATGCTCAGGGGGGAGGTGGTTTGTAGGAGGGTCATGAGTTATTAAAGGAGTTTCTAGAGATGGAGGGATGATGAGACAATATTGCAAGAAATGAATGATCTCTAGGGAGGGATGTGGATGCTCAGAAGAGGTAGAGAAGACATATGAGAAAGATAGTGAAGATACCCTATCAAAAGGAGATCGATTGTGATGGTAGTCAAAGAAAAGAATTGGAGAAATTGAAAGAGTTGCAAAGACGTCGAAGGTTGGCCAACTGATGGTTGAAGGAGAGATCTAGTGAGAGAGGTGAAGTTTTTGAAGGAGGCATATAGGAGAAGGGATCCTTAGGTGATACAGAGGAATAAGTAAATATAGATGCTACCATTGAAGAATAATACTCATTTGATACCTTAAAGGGAGTTGTGGGAGAATTGAAACCCGCAACGTAAAAAAATTTTGGACTGCGTCATGAGGTATATGGAAACTTTCAAGAAAATAAGACCATTGAGATCAAATAAATATTCTCTATTAGTATTGGAGCTAGCCCCGAGTCACCTATTCCCCCAATTCCATCTAAAAAAATGGTAATATCTACACTAAATCCCTCTGTATTTTCTGTCATTTCTAACCCTTATAGTATATAAAGTTTGAGTAGTAAGAGCAATGGAAGTGTGGTGAGTGTTTTGGTTATAGAACAACCAGGATCCTTGAGTTAATTTTAATAGGATCTCCAAGTCCATTGATGCCACATCAACATGTAGGGTATCTTACCCGATACTTGAAGTTTTTGGGTAAAGGGGATGCAGACATTGAGAAACAACGGTTTCTTTGTGAATCCATGTGGAGGTCTCATGGAACTCTCAACGCAAACAAATTTGTTGAGTTCCAGACTACTTTGATGGGTTGAGATTTAAAGTGGTACATGAAATATATCGATCCAGAGAATAATCAATGGAATCCTTTCTCTTTACCTGGGTGAAGCAGAGGTTCATAGAATAATTTTTTTTACCTCAGTTAGAGAAAGAGTCTCTCTCCGAGTTCCAAGAGATAAAGCAAAGAGATAGTGAGTTCACATGGGAATATAACCAAATATTTAAGGATGTGATATGGAAGTTAGAAAACCCTATCCATGAGGATCATCAGAGATAATGGTTTATTCAGGGGATGTTACTGTTAACCTAAATCTGATTGACTCAGAAAAGGATAGCTACTTTGGGAGAAGCATTGGAACAAGCCATGAAGATTGAGGCTATGTCAAGCTATCGTGGAATCTTGTGGGTGATGAGACCACCTGAAGATAATAATACTGCGTAACTAGAAAATCCATATCTCCTCATTAACTGAAAAGATCCAAGAGTTGACCCTTACTATAGAAGGTTGACCATAGGTATGGTGTACTAGATGTTATATTGAAGGTCATACAACAATTGAATGTCCAAGATCCTGTTGGGCCTCCATTTTTTAGAAATGTCCATTTTTGGGAAATGCCAAAGTTTTGAGGAAAGCGTTGCATGCAAGCTATAAAATGGATAGTAGAAAAAATTAGTTATAAGATATAAAAGATAAATAAATGTGTAAAAACATGGGGGAAAACAAAAATCACCATGCGCCATCTAGACAAGTAGTTATAAAAGAGGAAAAATTAGTAGATGCTAGAGGAAAAAGATTGGAAAAGTAGCAGAACAAGAAGTCCAAGAAGCGGTCAAGAGAATAGTATAAATAGGAAGGAGGCACAATGAGGAACATGTTATATAGGTTAAAAAAGGTAATGAATGAGAGAATGAAGGAATCACACAAGAGCGATAGCAATACTTTTTTTGTTTGATTAAGTATTAAGTCAATCTAGATAAACTATTGTAACAAGTTTGTTGGGAATCATGTGCTTGCGTAATTGAATATTGATTTTGTAATGAGAATTTTGGGGTTAGACCTTATTAGGCAGCCTAGCGTATGAGAATCTATCGGAAGAAGGTCAATGATATTGTTGTTAATATAATGGAATGGTTTGGGACCTATAATTTTTGAGATATTGACCTGATATTTTGTGTATGGATCTATCTTTATGTTGCGAAACCTATCTTATCTTATGTTTATTTTGTATTAGATCATTATCGATATGTATCTTTAAGTGTTAAAGTATGAATTTTCATGGCTTTGATTCAGACCCGATGATTCATTCTCCTTGATTCACTTCACCACACATGTCTCGACTACACTTCGGGTGAGACCTCCTTCTCTTGCGGAAGGTTGAATATTTCAACAGTCTTAGACTACAACGATACCCTTTGTTGGAAACCTATGAGAACCTTGGTATCAATTTTGCACCAAAAAATGGTTCCATTGCCAGGACCTGACCTTTAATGTGAGTTTTTAGAGGATGCCTCATTGGATCTTCAAACCTGATGTTGAGAATTGGTGGGACATAAGGTGCAATGCGTTGATACAACAAGAACCTGAGTTGTGATACAAAATATTTAGGGTTGTAAAGAGTGACTTATTCTATTCGAAACCTACGAGTGACCAGTACGAGATATGTTGGATCATGTTTCTTGAAGAGGTATTTCAGTGGTTAGATCCTCTGCAAGAAGCTCTAGAATACAAAGATCGAGATAAAACAAGATATAACTAAACCATCAAGGGTTTAGAAACTCTTCACTAGTTAGATCATCAAATCTCTCGTGCTATGGATTTTAGGGTGTAGACTACTTCGAAAGTTTATATTATTGATTCTATTGTAGAGAACCATTGATATTTTTAAAAAGAAAAAATTGTATTCAAAGAATGGGCTAGAGGAATACTTTTGTGGGAAATCCCTTTTTGGATCAAGATTTTTCTAGCAGAAGAAGGGATGCTACTTGTTCCTTGAATTGATATGGAAATGTAAACCCCTACACTCAGGGGGAAGGTGGTTTGTGGGAGGGTCATGGGTTAATAATGAAGGTGTTTTTAGAGATGGGGGGCCAACGAGAGAATACTACCAAAAATGAACGAACTCTAAGGAGGGTTTCATCTACTGAGGAGATGTGGTTAAACCATATGAGAAATATAATGAAGAGACCCGATCAATCGCAGAAGGAGATTGATTATGATGGTAGTAAAAGGAAAAATTTAGAGAAATTGTGAGAGTTTCAAATACATGGAAGGATGGAAATTTTTTTATACAATTATTTTTCACCTGATCAGTTGATGGGAATAATCTAGGGGTCAATAGTTTGAAACACTGATCCATACCACTTTTCCCCTAAGATTACAATGCTTTCACTGCATGGTTGTTGGTTAGTCATTTATATTCTGTGACCAGGAAATGTTGGTCGCTCCCTACAAGAATGCAGTCCACAACCGGGTCTGTTAATCCATTTTTAGGATTGTTCTCATGGGATGAGATTCAATCACGTATTTTACATGGTTTGACCTAGAGAAGATTTTTATCTTGGGCATGAAAATCCTATCCAAATTAACCTTTTATCTTATCTCTACTATCCTATAAATAATGAGGGTCTCTCATGGGTAAAGGGGGAGGAAAGGAGAAAGAAAGTTTATGTTGGCAGATTAATCATGGAGCTTGGGCAAGGAACCTTGTTAAAAATTCAAATTGTAGCTTGTTTCACTTGATTAATATAACATGTAGAAGATGTTTCCCTCTATTTGGATGTGTATGTAATTACTATGTTTTCTTGTGTTATGATACATCATTAGATATACCTTTAATTTATGCATGATTACTTGGATCTTTTGAATGGTTTTCATGTCTCCATGTGTGTAGATATGAGTTGGTAAGGACAGAGGACATCTTCGTAGGAACTAGCAGCTAAGAAACATGCAGGGGCAACCACCATAATCTGGGTAAGCCTTCCATCTCAATAGATATTTTTCATGTATACCTTATATCTAGGGAAATTTGTAGATTACATCTCTATTCTGTCTTAGGTCTAGGAAGAGTCTAATGGATTTAACTCCTATAGGGTGAAAATATCCTACAACCGAATGATGACTCCACTAGGGAAGCCACTACTTTTCAGTTAGTTTTTCTTCCTCAGTTTCTTTGATTTATCTTTCCAATATCCTTGTTTGTTGTAAGCCCCAATATTTTTGTCTTAACCTTTCAATGAACCATTTTCGAAGATATTTGTAAATCTTCAGTTTCATATCTAATATATCTATCCCAGATCTATTTCTTTTTTCAATCGTATGGTCATGATCATGGCTCATTTATATACACAAATCGACCTTCCCATTTTGGGTCGCTTATTTCTCCATTACTGGCCATGAATTCCCTTAGAACACCATTACCTGGTTCGATCAATGCTTTTGGTCTACTCCCACACCTTTGCAAGGTGCGACCGATCACTCTGTGGAAATTCATAGGGCACGACCAGGCTCTCAAAAAGCCTTTTTTTTAAGGGAGATCCTTCAAAATATAGCCCAGATTTGTTTCTATTTTTTCTTCCATCCCTCCAGATCTCTTTTGGATCTATTCCAGTAGCCATTTCTTCCATATATTTCAAAATCAATTTGAAATATTTTCCTTTGTGTGCCATTTCCATTAGTTGATTAAAAACATTTTCTATCTTTGTGGGTACAATTTAGATCAATTAATCTTATTCCCCAAGACTTTCAAAGTGTCAATGGCATTTTTTCTATAGAGATTTCTTTTGTTTTTAGAAATATTTTCGGTGTTCCTTTAGATTTTCTTCCCTTGTGTAAACAAATCCAACTCTCTTGATTTGCATTTTGTCCTAGATTGCAATTTGTTTTTCAAGTTTTTTGAAAACTTTTCTTACCATTGAAAGCTTGAATTTTGCATTGATGACATTTTTGTTCTTGGATATTATAGTCCTTGGGTGATTTTTAAAATTTTTCTTCCTTAGATTTTGAACTATTTGCAAGTATCATTGCATACTTTCATTTTGTTGGAAAACAAGAGAAAATAAGTGTTTTTCATTTTCATCCAATTTGAAAAGGAAAAACAAAAAATAAGTTTTTTGGTACGTAGTTGAAAGGGCTTGTTTTTGTTTGGGATTTCATAAATAATAATTTGGTAGTTTTGGATTTTAAACCTTTCCATTTTGATTAAAGAAAATGAAATTTGCTTTCCTTTGGTGTTCATTTAAAAAAAAAAGAAAATATATCTTCTCTTTCCCACAATTAGAATTCATCGAAAGAAAAATATTTGGATTTCATTCTTTCTGCATTATTTTGGATTCAAGTATTCACACCACTAGTTTCACCTCTGTACACCCTACTGAGTAAAAACAAGCATTAAAATAACTAATTTTTTAACCAAATTAACTAGACATTTTTTTTAGTACACCAACAATAGCCTAGGATTAGAGTTTTTGGACTAGGAAAAGTGAGTAAATTGTCCAAGACCACTAAAAAAAACTGTAGAACACTAAAGAGGGAAAAAATACAATTTTTCGTATAGGCATAATCGAGAATCCCCTCTAAAACAAGGGTTAAACAAGAGGTTGTGTGTGGAAGAGAAGCGAAGCTTACCCCTCGAAAGCTTGACCAATTGTAGTGGACATAGTGTATATTGGGGTTTTTTATTGGGTGCTATCGGTTCATTTGGTATCGGTGATTCTTGAATATTGAATCTATTCAGGGTTCTCAAGAGTCTTATCGTTCCACTTTTATTTAGTCCTCTGGAAGAGATTCAGACCCTTTTATCCTGCCCATACTTTTGGTCTCAACTGTCGACTGTACCCCCCAGAGGCTGACTGTGAGTTGGTAACCTTAGTGACCTTTCTTAGGTATTTATAAAGAATACTATAGGAATATTCCCACAGTAACAAAGGAAGATGTCATATCACTCTCTCATTAACCTTGGAGGGTGATCCCATGAGAGAAAGGATTGCTTGCATTGAGAAGGGTTGTTACGTGGAGGTTGGGGTTGTTGGGTATGTGTTATATTCTTTGCATGAGAAGTAGTGTCATGTCGGGTGTGCAAGGGGGCCGCTAGGTCCCCCCTTGGGGGGTGCAGGGGGGAGAATCCTCCCGCGCGGGGGTTCAGGGGTAGTGCCCTCGATTTTTTGTTCTTGCCTCGAGAAACATGTCACATATTTATGTGGTTTTTTGGCACATGGTTTTTTTCCGATGGTTTTCTATTTTCGGTTAAGGAATTAGGTTTGTTGACTAATCCATGTCATTGGGTTAGGGTTTTGGATGCCATTAGATTCATCTGTATATTGTATTGTAAACAATGTATCACAATGAATGAATATAGAATATGTTGGTTTTCTCAGTTTGGGTTTCCAGGGGAAAAATCTCTGTGTAATGTTTTTATTTTCCATTGCATGTTTTCTTTTACTTTACTGAAAATTTGTTTGCAATAAATATTATACAAGGTTAAACTATACAGGGGTAATTTCTTCTCATAGCTTTGTTGATGGCTTGAAATCCTATCTTCGGAAGACCCTTTTATCTATTGTTTCTTGGTTGATTACTTGTAGTTTTTTTTAGGAGTGTTTTTTTTTTAAAGTTTGTAGTTGGCATTAGAAATCATTTAACTTTCACCATGGTCAATATCGATATTCGTATATCTTGGAAATTGCAATGGTTAGACCCTGAAGATCACTATCATCCAAACAACCCTTCCAATGAGGGAATAGTTAACGAAGAACATGTCTATAAATTAGGAAGCGTAGGTCCCTCATGAGACCTAATTGAAGGGGCAGTTGAAACCATCAAACAAGGTAACTTCCTCACCAATCCCCCTCCCTCACCAGTCACTAGGGTGCCTACCTATTTTAATCTTGAAAACTATCACCTTCCATACATGTACAACAGACGATCTTCTGGCATGAATGCATCAACATCCACCTGTACATATGGAATAGTAATACCCCCAATGAATCCTAAAATTTTCTCCCTGACACACATTACCACTTCTAGAAATTTTCCTTGGTGGCCAACATCATTCACCCCAATAACCTTTCCATGAATATCTGTGGGGACAACTCCTATTCCCACCACTAGAAATAAACCTATATTGACACAAATCGCAATACTTGGTCACCCATACAAACTCACTCTAGTCAGGTATCCAATAGTGTCGCTGCCACGAGCCCTTCAAAAAGTAACTTGTATCTTCACCCCTCCAGTAAAATAGGTAATTTAATGATATTCAATCAAACTATTTATCCTACACCAACTATTCACATAGGAGGTTCTTCTTTACCTCCCATTGGGGGAAAAATTCTAACTGGGGGGAAACCCTTAGTTGTAGGTCCCTCTCCAACATGGGGTCAACAAAAAACATGGGGGAAAGAACCACTATGGGGACAACAACCAGTTTCAGGGAAAACCTAAGTTGAAGGGCCATTACCGACCTGGGGAAAAAAACTAGGTGGGGGGGAACCCTCAACTGCAAGCTCATTACTGACCTGGGGACAACACCTTGCTAGAGGGAAACCCCCCACTTTGGGAAAATAACTGGTTTGGAGTCCATCCCTTACTGGAAACCAACCATAGAAACCTATGGATGGAGACTAGAACCAACCTTGGGGGAAAGCCATTTCCACAGGCCCTTCCACTACTTTTACTCCATTCCATACATGGATTTATTCAGGATTAACGTATTCAAGAGTGACCAACACTTTATGGGGTCAACCTCCTTCAACAATAATCCCTCCACAAGGAGATTTCCCTGCCCAAACAACAAACCCCATTATTCCCACTCCTAAAACTTTTCAACCTTCATATATGGGAGGAACAATAGGTCTTACAATACCAAATCAACCTGTATATGGTCCTACTGGTACTATGATGCCACATCAATATTACTAGTACACACAGCCAAAATGACAACTTCCTTTTACGGCCACATTATATTTTTTGGATTTCTCCCATTTGATGAATGATCCCATACTCCATGCCTCATTTTTTCCCCCTATCCCTGCAAAAATCTTGTTCAACATCCCTAAGTTTGACAGAAAACTTGGAGAAGATATAAAAAACCACATCATGACCTTCCATCTTTGATTTTCTTCAAACTCCTTGATGGATGAATTCATTCTATTATGAATATTCCAGCGAACACTTACAAAAGAAGAATCCTTCTGAGTAGACATGCCCAAAAACCCAAGACCCCAATGTTGGGGAAAAAAAAAATGAAAGCTAAAATATCCCTGCATGGTATGTAAGGACTACCACTACACTAAAGACTTCCCTCACCTTCCTTAGGCTCATCAATATCTCAAACGAGGGGAAAATCCTTCCCAAACAACAATTTTAACTAACCCATTGTTACACATCAAAATTACTCACTTCAATGATGAATTATTGTCGTCATTACAAGTGTCACAAGTGTCGCACTTTGGCCAAACATTTTGCAAGTGTCACAAATATCATACTGTCATCTTTCTGATGTCGTATCTCTAATGACATCACAGGAACACTTAAGACATCCTCAGATACTGGTTAAAAGAAGGATATGTCATTTGACGAAGAGTACAAATATTTTGCCTTGAGAAAGACCACTTGAAAATAATTTTTGAAGGACAACACTCCCCTACCCACTAGCAGGGAGTTCTAGTGCTCCTTTCCTTCCTTTGGGGGAGCGTTGCAACACTCTATGCACCGTTCTGAGGGAGTGTTGTGATGTTGATGAAATCAGGGGAAGATCCCCCTTATCTTTGAAGTCAGCTTGATTTGAATATGAGGTCAAGGATAGATCTTAGGGAGGATCCACAACTGATGGAGAAATATCCTCAACCTATCCCAAGAATATCTAAGGTGGTTAAGCCTCTCAAAACCTATATAAGGAGGTCTCCTCATGGTGAAAGGGGGGGATAATGAAGGCATCAAAATTATGATCTCATAAGGGAGAATAATTAGTGAAAGCATAGTCATTTTGATTGTGTGTCATTTGAGAAATGGTTTGGATAAGGAGATCTAGAAGAAGCTTCTACAATTTCATCAATGGTTTGTAAGTATCTCTTTTGAGTTCTCATTAATACATGTGCTTGGCCCGTTTCCTTCAAGATTATGTATACCTGCATGAAATTGTCTTTGATGGATAGATCTAGTTACAAACTAATCATGGTAGAATATGAAGCATGCTTTGTCTTTGATTGGATTGCAAGACTTGTTGAAGATCTTGGGGATCAAAGCTCAACTTGGACTAGGTGAGGACAAACATCGTAAAAAGGTACTTGTATCTTATTCATTTTCTCTATAGATTAGCTTAGCTAGGTTTAAAGGGATGCCAGTGACCATAGTTAGCACCTTTCTGTCTTGGTCTTAGGGGTCTAGGGTCCAAGAGGGAATTCACCTATCCACAGGGGGATCATCTTGTAACAGAAATTGGTGACTTTCACCCTAGACCCCTAAGACCAAGAAAGAAAGGTGCTAACTTTGGTCACCGACATCCCTTTAAACCTATCTAAGATAATCTATAGAGAGAAGGAAGAATATATGCATGGTAGAATATGAAGCATGCTTTGTCTTTGATTGGATTGCAAGACTTGTTGAAGATCTTGGGGATCAAAGCTCAACTTGGACTAGGTGAGGACAAACATCGTAAAAAGGTACTTGTATCTTATTCATTTTCTCTATAGATTAGCTTAGCTAGGTTTAAAGGGATGCCAGTGACCATAGTTAGCACCTTTCTGTCTTGGTCTTAGGGGTCTAGGGTCCAAGAGGGAATTCACCTATCCACAGGGGGATCATCTTGTAACAGAAATTGGTGACTTTCACCCTAGACCCCTAAGACCAAGAAAGAAAGGTGCTAACTTTGGTCACCGACATCCCTTTAAACCTATCTAAGATAATCTATAGAGAGAAGGAAGAATATATGAGTACCTTTTTACTATGTTTGTCCTCTCCCATTCCAAGTTGAGCTTTGATCCCAAAGTCCTGCAATCCAATCAAAGACAAAGCATGCTTTCTATTCTACCATGACTAGTTTGAAACTAGATCTATCCATCAAAGACAAGTTCATGCAGGTATACATAATATTGAAGGAAATAGGCCAAGCACATGTATTAATGAGAACTAGAAAGAGATACTTACAAACCATTGATGAAATTGCAGTAGCCTCTTCCATCTCTCCTTATCCAAATCCTTGCTCAAATGATCCACAATCAAAATGTGTAATGTCACCATTTTGGGACATTATAACTTTACAGAGTGATATGCCTACAAGAGTAGCCAGATAGAGGCGACGAAGAGTTCAGGAAATAATGAGGGGTTTTATTGGTCTCGACTTGCATCGTTCATCATCAGGATCCATTCCGCATAGCTTGGTTTTGGTTTCGTTGCATTCCGATGATTTCTGTAATTTTGAGTTATTATGGGTCATATCTTAATTAATTTCACTAAGAAGGTCATAATGGGAATATTACTTGGAGAAACCTCTTAGTATAATAGCTCATCGGAATCGGGAATAAGAGCACTATAGGATAATGTAATGATCCCAAGCCAAATTCTGGCTTGGAATCACTAACTACCACTGGTTTGTCGATGTGCAGGTGTTTATTGAGTTATTAAGTGCATACAAGATTCATTCAACATGAAGATCATCATACATTCAAGATATAGAAGCACAAGCAAAGATCTGACCCTTTTATTATAAGCAACGTAGGATCAATACAATAGATGGCCGATCTAGCATAAACCTCAAATGGCCGTACAAACAATAGATATGAGCTGCTACAAAATGCTCTAGTCAATACAAAAGAAGCCTCTAAAGGCTGGATAAGTAATACATACCAGTATCAAGCAGATATGAATGTCAAACCCTCCAACTAGAGAGTGCCACACTCCAAGTGGAGACTGAAGCCCTCAATAATTCGACCCTGATGGAAGACTGCTCCAAATGAGCCCAAACTCAGTCAAGTAATAGATCAGGGTAGTGGGATCCTCCTTCCAAAGTTTCAATTCCAACGTCCAAGGAAAACCTCTGCAACTGTGAAATCTTCTAAGAGAGTTGCACCCTCCTGAATAGCTAAATCGAACCCTCCTCAATGGTATGGTGTGCCCTTGCTGGAAATTCCCCAATAGTATGGCCTTGTTGTCTTTTGAAGCTCTAGAAGGAGATATGTTGAG
>JASDQU010949857.1:4173-17888 GCA_032191745.1 Picea mariana | reverse complement strand
TGTTCAACAATTATCCTTGCTCCCACAGTAATTGGCACCTTTACAGGTTTGCAATCCTGCATGTTGAAACATTTCAAAATTGTTTCAATATGCTTCTTTTGATTCAACCATATCTTTTGATGTATGTATGTGTCAAACTTTTGATCCCACATCCTTGGTGATTTCTTTAGACCATAAATGGATCTTTTCAATTTACACACCAAATCTTTCTTTCCCTTTATTATAAATCCTTTAGGTTGTTTTATGTAGATTTCTTCTTCCAGGTCCCCATGTAGGAACGTTGTCTTCAAATTCATTTGTTCTATTTCCAGATCAAATGTTGTAGCAATAGACATTAGTAATCTAATGTAAGTTAATTTTGCAACAAGGGAAAAAAATCTCACTGAAGTTGATTCCTTCGAATTGGGAATATCCTTTCACTATAAGTTGAGCTTTGAATTTCTTGACTTGACCTGTTGCGTTCATATTTTTCTTGAATGCCCACTTGTTACTGACGAGATTTATTCCATTAGGTAATTCAACTAAATTACATGTCTCATTCTTATTCAAGGATTCCATCTCTTTCACCATGGCATCCTTCCATAGTCTACCCTCTGTCGAGTCGACTACCTCCCTGACTGACTTGGGCTCCTCACCAATGGCAGTTAACACAAAAGTGGAAAAAAAGTCGAGAGGAATATACCTTTTGATTAGTTTTTTTATGCATTCATATATCCTTACAACTAGGGTCTGTTGTTCCACCTCTTCATCTGATTTAGTCAACTCATCTAAATCATCTTCTTCTTCATTCCTCAGTTCAAAACTCACCTTCTATGGATTATTCTATGTTTGAACCACTTCAGACTCAAACTTCCTTCTGAATTCTCTGAATACCACATATCAACTGTACATTTGTTTCCTTGATGTAGGATCCTGGAGCTTATATCCTTTCATTCCTTCTTTGTATCTAATGAAAATACATTTCACTGCCTTCTTGTCCAACTTGTTCCTTTTTTCCTTGGGAACATGCACAAATGCATCACAACCAAATACTTTGAGATGTGAAAGAGAAGGATTATTACTATACCACACCTCATGTGGAATTGAGTCGACTAGAGTCGACAAAGGAGACAAATTCTCCAAATATTTTGTAGTGTCGACTGCCTCTACTAAGAATTCTTGTGTGATCCCAACACCATTGATCATGCTCCTTGCCTTGTCCATCGACATTATGTTCATTGTTTTGATAACTCCATTTTTTGGGGGGGTTATATTGTGTGGTATTTTGGTATGATATGCCACACTGCTTGAAGAAATTCTCATAATCCTTTCTACATAATTCACCACCATTGTCAGTTCTCGGCACCTTAATATTCTTATCTATCTAGTTTTCCACAAGAGACTTAAACTCTTTGAATTTCTCGAAAACCTATGATTTCTTCCTCAGGAAATATATCCATGTCTTCCTGGAAAAACCATATATAAAGGAGACATAGTACAAGGATCCACCAAGTGAAGGCACTAAAACAGGGCCAAACACATCACTATGAACCAATTCTAGAATCCCCTTTTCCCTTGTAGCTCCAGAACCTCACCTGAATTTTTTTCCATATATAAAATGTTCACAAAATTTAACTTCTAAATTACATTTAGCAAAATCTTCGACCATACCTTTGTTATGCATATCTCGAAGTCCTTTTTCACCAATGTTTCCCATTCTATCGTGCCATAGCGTAGTCAGGTCAACTTGACAGAGACTTGTTGATTTGGTTTGAATTGAATCATCCTGGGTTGAGCCGAGTCAAGTCGAAGTCGAGTCTACTTCAAGAACAACAATTATATTTCATCTAGTCGAGTCGACATTCCCTAATAACTTGTATAGGATTCCAATTTGAACTCCTTTCATTAAGACCATCGCACCTATGACCATTTTGCATGTATCCTCTAAAATAGAGTGTGCACTTTTGCATCACTCATCTTGTTGACATATATCAGGTTTCTTTCCAAACCTAGAATATGTATCACACGTGGAAGAGTCCTACTCCTCCCATCCTACAGCATCAATCGGGATATTCCCCATCTGACAATTTTGGTTGTCAATTCGTCCCCCAAGAACACATCTCCTCCTTCATATCATTCATATTGCAGAACCATTCTTAATGTGGTTTCATATGATAGGATGCTCCTAGGTCGATGAACCAAACATATTTATCCGACTGTGTATTGTTCGACACCAGATACACATCGTCTCATTTATCTAGAGTAGTCTTTTTCTCAGACGACTACTTCTCATCAGATCTTGTATTGACTTCCATTTCCTTCGACTTGAAGTCCCTTTTATACTTCCCAGCTTTACCACATTTACAATATATTCTTGTTGAATGAAGGGATTTAGATCTACCCTTTGACTTAAAATTTCCACTGGATAATTTTCCCTTATCTCTATCAATCGGTCCACATCTCACCACTAATTCATCTTTGGTCGATCCTTCCATGTGTTTCCTTCTCATTTATTCTAATGATAGAGATGAAACGATATCTTGTAGCTCTAATTTCATTGAATTACTCCCTATAGCCATGACTAATCCATCCTAGGAGTCTAACAAAGAACATAATAGGCTAATACACTTCTCCTCCTTAGTGATTTTAATATCCATAGAAGATAAATGGATTATTATGGTATTAAATGCATTTAAATGCTCAGTTACCAAACTGCACTCACTCATCCTCAGAAGATACAGTTTATTTCTAAGGAACAACTTATTTACTAGGGATTTCGACCGGTACAAGCTTCCCAACTTGTCCCACATTTTCTTGGCCAAGTCTTCACTTGAGACATTCAACAACACCAAATCCTCAAGACACATGCGAATAGTACTCCTTTCCCTTCTTTCAAGTTTCTCCCATTATTCCCTCGACATACCTGTTGGAATCATACCTGGATAGATTGTTTCCCATTGTTCTCGATCAATAAAGATATATTCAATTTTAAGCCTCCAAAGCTCAAAATTCTAGCCATTGATTTTTTTGATCTATATTTTCAAGCTACTTTCCATTCTTTAAGAAAAAATTTAAAGATATCTAACTTATGACTTTTATTGGACCTAGGGTTTAGGTCAGATCCAAGGTTGTTAAATCAAGCTCTGATACCACATGTTAGGAAATTATACTTCCATACTAGACCTAATAAAAGAGAGGAAGAAACATTTAATCTAGAAAATAAATGACAAAGAAAACACACAGTACATAGAGATTTTACCTTGAAAACACAAACACGGAAACCATCATTGCTTGAGAATATTTCTCTATTTTTGTCTTATTTAATCAAAATAAAAGGTTACATGCCTAACCTTGGTCCAAAACCAAGACACATTAACATCATACCCTCTTTATTTACACAAGAACAACCTTGTAGCCAATTCGTCTTACATCTACATGACCAACAACCTTCTGCTAAGGATTAGAATCAAGATCATTAATTATTATCAATCACTACAATATAATTACAAAACGCCTTATTTATAGGATTAAAAATAGGAAAACCCCTAAATAATGGTGCCCAAAAATGGTTACAAATCCACGCATATCATTGGCTACAAATCCCGTGAATCTCGAGATTCTCTTACAATCGAATTCTAGTCAGATTGGCATTTGACTACCAGTTGAACTTCCTTTGGTCTTCAGATGGTTTCCACATGATTATATTTCAACCTCTTGTCGGTTGACCTCTTCAAATTGTTATCAATTACTTTGACTTTGACTTTGCTCAGTTGATCCACCTCGAACTTCGGCTTTCACCCCCAATCGATCCTCCTCGACTAGACTTTCAATGCAAAGAATATAACAACCCAAAAAATCATATAATTTAAGGAGCCACTTTGGGTAGGGAAGGATGAATAAGAAGCACTCTTTGGAACTATTGTTAAATTTTCCTTACTCTAGACAAATCCTTGACATTGAAATACCATGATGAAGAAATGATGATTTCCAATTTCATGTGAAACTTTTTCCCCTCGAATTGATATATTTGAGAATGTGTTGGCCACTACAATGAGAATGAAACTAGTGTTGAAGGTCCAATGAAATATTTAGTGACATTTAATGAAATACAAGGAATAAGTATAAAAAATTTGAATTGTAGGTATCTAGATGATGCATTTGCTTCTAAAACATCAAAACCATTAACCACCCCAATTGAGATTATTCTAAGAAAAACCTTAAACATTAGAATGTAAATAGATTCCATTCAACAATAAAAGTTGGTTAGATTGTTTCAAACTCAAAAATTGATTTTACTTATGATTACTAGGACATCAGAGGCTTTAAACCTAGTATTTTCCAATGCCATATTTACATTCAGGATGACTATCAATTGATCCAACAACCTCGACAAATAATGAACCTTACTCTCAACAACATTATAAAAGTAAAGATGTAGAAACCACTAAATTTTGGTCTCATTTTCCCTATCTCATATAGTGAATGGATTTTCCCATTAGTCATTTTCCCAAAGAAAAGGGGAAATGGAGAGTGTGTGTGGACAATTGGGAACTCAAAAAGGTTACCTGAAAAGACCACTCTCCTCTACCATTTTTTTACAAAGTCTTGTATGCCCTATGGACAAAGTAATTATCCTTCTTGGATGATTTTAGTAGATATAACCAAATTCATATTACCCCAAAATACCAAGACAATACTACATTCACATGTCTTTGGGGTACATTTTCATATAGAGACTTCCCTTCCAGATTGTGGAATTATCATACCACATTTCAATGAGTTATCCTTAACATATTTTCATATTTTGTTATTGACTATGTATAAGTTTAAATGGATGATTTCATAGTCACTCTTTGTTTGGTGTGATGTCAGTGTTGTCATTGATGTCAATTGAGAATGGTGAGAAGGAAAGAAGGAATCGCGAGACAAAGGTTTGAAAGAAACTACATCCATTGATTATCGTGGATGATATATTTATGGCACACATTCGTATCGGTGCATGGAAACAAACAGAAGTTAACAAAAGAGAGAGGGGTCCATCTCCAAAGTCCCGAAACGTGAAGTCCTAATGATAACTGGACCATTGGATTGAGGAAAGTCGAGGGTTGTCGATCGGACGAGAGTGGGGAATCGAGAATCAGGAAACGGAAGAAAGGAAATGCTAGCTTCCGACATCGCGAAGTGCGAAGTCCCGAAATGAAAAGAGGAGATCTGGGCCATCGAATCATAGAGCGTCATGGACCGTTGATCTGACACTGCAAAATAACTTCGTACATCACAAAGTGTGAAGTCCCGAAGTGTTTGGCCCTAAGTCACAACAAGAGGTCACATCAACAAAGAATAAGGGAAGGAGCTAGCGTCGCTAGGCTCTACTTCGGAGATCGGGAGTTGGGAGAGTCAGGGTGACTCACAATAGAATATCCAATGTGCGAAGTCGCGAAGTGCCTTTTTGATTGGCGTGTGGTCACAACTAGTGGTCACATGGAGAGGAATGTTGCGCCCGATGTTATTTCACGAGGACCCAATGTAATTCAAACCGTTGATCTCTGGCTTCATCCTCTAGCAAAATCTCAATCGTTCAAATCTGTCGACACTATATTTTACACATTGAAAAGTAAAAAATCCTCTGCGTGTATAATCCAACGACGTTGAGTAAATAGACATTATGATCGCAGGGTTGTTGTTTCAATTCATGATTTCTTGACTAGTTACGATTCAATTATACTAATTGAATCATTTCTCTTGAGTGCTTGAGATTCGTAGTGTAACAGATTATGAGAAAAAGTATAAAAGAAAAATTATGTAACAAAGTGTGGTAGGTTGTTTCTATGTAAAATGAGTTGAACTATATGTAATGAAAATTATAGTATGAACAGAGAGGGAACAAATTCAGAGATGAAGAACATAATTTGGACAGAGCAAAAATGGTGAAAAGTGCATAATGTACAAGAACCTAAGAGCATGAGAAGAATAGAGAAAGAGAAGATAGAAAGAGACAACAAGTGGAACCAAGTATGAACAGATAGAATTAGAGTAGAATTGCAGAACAAAAAAGAGACAACAAGTGGAGCCAAGCACGAACAGACAGAAGCAGAGCAGAATTGCAGAACAGAGAAGAAGTGGTAAGTGTTGAAATATCTGTATTGTTGTAAGGTATTATTCAAGCAAATATTTATAATCAGGGTGGTAGGGTGGTGCTAGGGAGGATTGTGGTCCTTTGTTATTCAAGTTGGTGGTTGAATACTAGGAGTTGTAGCTTCCATCTAGTTGTGGCTAGAAAACAAGGTGGTAGGGTGGTGCTAGGGAAAACGAAGAGTTTTTTGTGTGCAAGTTGGTGCTTGTATAAGTGGAAGTAGGTGCTTCCATCCAGTTGGTGCTGGAAATCATAAGAAGAAAATATTCTTCTTTCTAGTGGGTTCTAGAGAAACTTGAGGGTTGGTGCTCTCTACAAGTTGCATCTTTTTAAAGAAGAGGTTGTAGCCTCATTTTGAGTCAGTGCTCAAAGATAGATGATGTATAGAAATTAAAAGACTTCTTATCATTCTAAGAAGAAGAGGTTTTCTCCCTTTATGGGTTCATCAATATATGTCTCTGTGTATATCATATGTGTGATTTATGTTTACTATTTCTGTTGTTTATGTATTTCATAATCTTTATTATCATTTGGAGAAGAGTAACCATTTTTAATAGGCATAAAAATTCTTAAGCACTAACAATTGATTCACCCCCCCCTATCAGTTGTCTTAGTAATTTCAACAATTGGTATCAGAGAAGGTTCTTTTTATTTAAAGTTAGATCAATAAGCTTAAACATGACAAGTCATGAAGGGACTTCAACCAATAATCCTCCTCTATTTGATGGAACAAATTTTTCTTTCTGGAAGGTTAGAATGAGAACATACATTATGGCCTTAGGTGTCGATGTTTGGGATGTAGTAGAGACTGGATATACAAAACCTGTTGTGCTAGCTTCCAAAGATGATAAGTTATAATTTAGCTTCAATGCAAAGGCAATGAATTCTATCTTGAGTGGGCTTGCTGAAGCTGAGTTTGTAAAGGTGATGCATCTTGAATCTACCAAAGATACGTGGGATAAACTTATTAACAATTATGAAGGAAATGAGAAAGTAAAAGATGCCAAACTTCAGAGATATAGATTGAAATTTGAACAACTGAATCTGAATGAGGATGAAACAATTAGTAAATATTTTTTAAGAGTTGAGGAGCTTGTGAATGCCATGAAGGGTCTTGGTGAGAATATTGAAGGCACACTCTTAGTTCAAAAGATTTTAAGATCTCTTCCTGATAGATTTAATCCAAAAGTTTCTGCAATAGAAGAACTGAATGATCTTAAAATTCTGCCTATTGATAAACTCCTAAGAACTCTAATTTCTTATGAAATGAGGATTAGTAAAGATAAATCCACCACTAGAGAAGCATCTTTTAAATAAGTCAAGAATACCGATTCAGAATTAGATGAGATTGAGGGAAAAATTGTGAGAAGGTTAAAGAAAGGATCAGGAAAATACCAAGGAAAGATGCCATTTAAATGTTTCAACTGTGGTAATATAGGTCATTTTGCATCCAAGTGTCCTTAGAAGGAAAAATACAAGAACTCTGATGATGAAAAGAAATAAAAATTTAAGAAATATAGTAAAAAGAAAAGTTTGTGTGTAAATAATGATGACTCCTCAGAAGACATAGATAGCAATTCATCTTGTGAAGTTAAAGTGAATGATTTTATGATTATGTCCATAGGAGACCTTGATGATGAATACAGAGGAGGTGACATGAATTATGAAGAATTTGTGGTTGATATAGAAGATGAACTAATTAGTTCTTTAGAAGAGATTAACATGCTCAAACTTAAGAAGAGAAAACAAAAACAATTGTTGATGCAGTTTGAAAAGAATGGTAAAGAACCAAGTGAAGATTTTGTTTTGTTAAAAGTAGAATTAGAAGAAGCAAAGAAAATAAAAGATATTCTAAAACAACAATTAGCAGAGAAGAAGGTGAGATGTGAAGCTCTAGAAGAAGAAGGAGTGAACGCTAGAAAAGAGTTGGAGAAGTTTCAAGCTTTGTATCACCAAAATTTGTCAAGTATTAAAGCCTCAGAAGAACTGAATAGCATCCTGAGTAAACAAAGATCTCCATTGATAAAAACTGGTCTAGGTTATGAAACTGGTTCTAGTAGCAGTCAACCAAAAAACAAAGAATCAACTAAGATGATCAAATTTGAAGTCATCAAACAGTCAAATTATGATCATACTCTGCAAAAAAAAGTTAATAAAGATGAGTTGAGTTTTGAATAGGAACAAATCCAACAAAACATAAAAATAAACCAATTTCAAGAGGAAGGACAATATTCAGGTATCGAAATTTGTTCTATGGTTACTGTTATTATTGTTCTAATTTTGGTCATAAAGCTACAAATTGTGAAATTAAGTTTACAAGTATGAAACTAAGAAGGTCACAGAATAAACAACTATTGCAACATAGAACTAGATAGTCAGTGAGTAGACAACAACGTACCAATTATTTTGATCCATTGTGTAATGAACTTGAATGTTACATTTGTCAAAAATTTTGTTCACAAAGCATTAGATTGTCATTTGAAGAATTACAAAGTAGATCCAAGAATAAATCCCTCAACTGAAAATGTCAAGATATGGAAAAAGAAAGAAAGTTATAAGTGTGGGTTAGTACTTTCTATTTGAAGACAAAAGGATCCTTGGTATATTGACAGTGGATCTTCCAAACATATGGCTGGAGACAAAAGTAAGTTTTTTTCTCTAAGTGAAAGCAAATCAGGGAATGTAACTTTTGGAAATGATGCACCACGAAAAATCAAAGGTAAAGGAATGGTAAGTCTAAGTAATGGAAAAGGGAAAGCTCAATATGTGTTGTTTGTATATGGTCTGAAACATAATCTGCTTAGTGTTAGTCAAGTTTGTGACAGAGGATGTGAATTTTTTTTCACTTCTAAAGATTGTAGAATACAATCTGTGAATTCAGGACAACTGATTGCAAAAGGCATAAGAATAGAAAACAATGTCTATGTTTTGAAAGAAGAAAAAGAAGAATGTCACTTAAGTATGATGAAAGTTGGCTATGGCATAGGAGACTTGAACACCTAAATTTTGATCATCTAATCAAACTTATAAACAGTGGGGTGGTAAAATACCTTCCAAAGATATCAAATCCATATGATTCTGTATGTAAACCTTGCCAATTAGGAAATCTTACTTGGACACAGTTTAAATCTAATAACTTTGCATCAACAGAGAAACCTCTTTAGTTAGTACATATGGATTTATGTGGACCATCAAGGAAGGAAGGTATAGGAAAAGAAAATTATTTCATGTCGATTATTGATGATTATTTTAGACTCACGTGGGTTGCCTTTCTGAAAGAAAAATATGAAGCATCTGAAAAATTCAAAGTGTTTAAGGATCTGACTAAGAATCAAACATGAAAAATATTGAAAGCAATAAGGTCTGATAGAGGAGGAGAGTTTAGTTCAGGGGAATTCAAAGACTTTTGTGATAAACATGGGATCAAAAGAGAGTATACTATTCCAAGGACACCACAACAAAATGGAGTAGTTGAGAGGAAGAATAGATCAGTTCAACAGATGGCAAGATCAATGATGAATGTAAGGAATATTGCTCAGACATATTGGGTAGAAGAAATTCATACAACTGTACATATTCTTAACAAACCTCATCTCAGGCCACACAGTGAAAATACTCCTTATGAACTATGGTTTGGAAGACCTTCTTCAATCAAGAATTTTAAAGTCCTTTGGAGTAAGTGTTATATCAAGAATAATGATGAAAATCTTGGCAAATATGATGACAGGGTTGATGAAGGCATATTATTAGGGCATGCTACAAACAGTAAAGGATATAGATGCTATAATAAGAGGCTGCATAAATTAGTTGATTGTATTGACATAAAAGTTGATGAAGAAATCTCGGTATGAGATGTAAGCAGTGTTGAATCAACAACAGAGGATATAGTTGAAGTTGAAGATGAACAGGTCCAAGAATCAGAAAGAGAAGACTCTAAGTCAGATGAAGATACAAACACTCAGGCAGACTCAAATCAGTAGACAGAAACAAAACCACCTCTCAGAATTATTAGAAAGAATAATCTTGAAAAATAAATAATTGGTGATATGAATAAAGGAGTTCAGACAAGAAAGAAATTGATTAAAGACCCAAAACAATCTCATATTGCTTTCCTATCTATGATTGAACCCAAAATGTTTGATGAAGCTAGGAAGCATGACGATTGGATTAGAGCTATGACTGAAGAGCTTGATCATATTGAGAAGAACAATACTTGGGAGTTTGTTCCTAGACCTGCAGACAAGAATGTAATAGGCTCCAAATGGGTGTTCAAGAATAAAATGAATGAACAAGGACAAATTGTTAGGAATAAAGCCAGATTGGTCTGTAAGGGGTATGCACAAGTTGAAGGACAAGATTTTGATGAAACCTTTGCACCAGTGGCAAGATTGGAAGCCATCAAAATGTTTCTTTCCTATGCATGTCATAAGAAATTTAAAGTATATAAGATGGATGTTAAGTCAACATTTCTTAATTGACACCTAGAAGAAGAAGTATATATGGAACAACCTTAAGGATTTTCACTGACAGATAATCCTAACTATGTCTGCAAGTTGAAAAAGGAATTATATGGATTGAAACAGGCACCATGAGCCTGGTATTATAGACTGGACAAATTTTTACAGGACAAAGGGTTCAAGAAAGGTATTGTTGACAATAATCTATACATTAAGTCTGAAGGTGATGATTTATTAGTTTTTTTGGTTTATGAAGATGACATTATTTTTAAATGTACTAATGACCTTTCTTTTTAGTGGTTTTCTAATTCTATGAAAACTGAGTTTGAGATGTCCATGATAGGAGAACTTTCATATTTTCTTGGTTTTAAAATCAATCAGAGTTTTGCAGGGTTATTTATCTCTCAATAAAAGTATTTGAAAGAGATGTTGAAGAAGTTTCATATGGAAGATTCCTCTACTGTTAGTACACCTATGGTGATTGGTTGCAAACTCAATAAAAATGATATTTCACCTGATGTTGATCAAAGAACATATAGATCAATGATAGACAATCTTTTGTACATCACAACATCTCGTCCTAACATAATGCAAGATGTTGGAATGGCAGGTCGTTATCAGTCTGCTCCTAAACAAAGTCATTTAGCAACTGTCAAGAGGATATTCAAATATTTGAAGGGCACAATGACTTATGGTCTTTGGTATCCTAGAAATAATATTTTTCAATTAACTGCATATTTAGATGTTGATTGGGCAAATTGTTTGGATGAGAGAAAGAGCACCAATGGAGGTGCACTCCTCTTAGGTGATTCGTTAGTAGCATGGCTTAGTAAGAAGAAAGGATCTATTTATTTATCAACTATAGAGGTAGAGTACATTGCTTCTACTACTTTTTGCACTCAGATATTATGGATGATACAAAATCTTGCAGATTTGAAGGTAACTTATACTGATCCAATTCCACTTCACTGTGATAACACTAGTTCCATTAGTGTCTCAAAGAATCTTGTTCTTCATTCAAAGACTAAGCATACACCAATAAAATACCATTTTCTCAAAGAGCAGGTTACAAACAAAGTTGTTTAGTTGAATTATATTCCTTCCACAGAACAGATAGATGATATCTTTACTAAACCATTATCGAAGACACCATTTGAATATCTTCGTCAGAAGTTGGGGGTCATGTCTTCTTTCATCTAATCTATTCACCTTGTCAGGGGGATTAATTATTTATTATATATTGTATTTTTGGTGAATACTGTTATGGTTTTTCCATTCATATTTGACAAGGAGAGTGTGTTTCCTTTGTCATTGATGTCAAAGGGGGAGAAGGAAAGATACTATTGCAGAATTTCCAGAATGCAAAAAGTTGCCATCAATGTCAAAGGGTGAGATTGTTGGTGAGTTTTTTGTTTGGTGTGTTGTCAGTGTTGTCATTGATGTCAACTGAGAATGGAGAGAAGGAAAGAAGGAATCGTGAGACAAAGGTTTTAAAGAAACTACATCAGAAACCATTGATTATTGTGGATGATAGATCTATGGCGCACATTCATATATGTGCATGGAAACAAACTGAAGTTAAAAAAAGAGAGTGGGGGTCATCTCCAAAGTCCTGAAACGTGAAGTCCCAATGAGATATAGACCATTGGATCGAGGAAAGTCATGGTTCGTTGATCCTATGAGAGCGGAGAATCGGGAATCGAGAAACAGGAGAATGGAAGTGCTAACTTCCGACATCATGAAGTGTGAAGTCCCGAAGTGCGAAGAGGAGATCTAGGCCATCAAATCACAGAGCATCGTGGACCGTTGATCTGAAACTGCAAACTAACTTCCAACATCGCGAAGTGTGAAGTCCCGAAGTGCTTGGCCCCAAGTCATAGCAAGAGGTCACATCAGTAGAGAATAAGGGAAGGAGCTAGCGTTGTTAGGCTCTACTTCAAAGATCGGGAGTTGGAGAGTTGGGGTGACTCACAGCAAAATATCCAATGCACGAAGTCGCGAAGCACCTTTTTGATTGGCGTGTGGTCACAACTAGTGGTCACATGGAGAGGAATTTTGTGCTCGGTGCTAGTTCGCGTGGGTATAGTTCGCGAGGAGCCAATGTAATTCGAACCGTTGATCTCTAGATTCGTCCTCCAGTAAGATCTCAATCGTTCAAATATGTCGACACTTGAAAATTCAAAAATCCTTTGCATGTATAATCCAACGATGATGATTAAATAGACATTTTGATCGAAGGGTTGTTGTTTCAATTCATGATTTCTTGACCAGTTAYGATTTAGTTATACTAATTGAATCATTGTTCTTGAGCGTTTGATATTCGTAGTGTAACAGATTACGAGGAAAAGTATAAAATAAAAATGTCCTGACAAAGTGTGGTAGGTTGTTTCTCTGTAAAATGAGTTGAATTGTATGTAATGAAAATTACAGTATAAACAKAGAGAACAAATTCAGAGATGAAGAACATAAGCTGGACAAAGAAAAAATGGTGAAAAGTGCAGAATGTACAAGAACCTAAGAGCATGAGAAGAATAGAGAAAGAGTAGATAGAAAAAGACAACAAGTGGGTCCAAGTATGAACAGACAGAAGCAAAGAAGAATTGCAGAACAAAAAAGAGACATCAAGTGGAGTCGAGCATGAATAGACAGAAGCAAAGCAGAATTGCAGAACCGAGAAGAAGTGGTAAGTGTTGAAATATCTATATTGTTGTCAGGTATTATTCAAGAAAAGATTTATAATCAGGGTGGTAGGGTGGTTCTAGGGAGGATTGTGGTCCTCTGTTATTCAAGTTGGTGCTTGAATACTGGGAGTTGTAGCGTCCATCTAGTTGTGGCTAGAAAAGAGGGTGGCATGGTGGTGCTAGGGAAAACGAAGGGTTTTCTGTGTGCAAGTTGGTTCTTTTATTAGTGGAAGTAGGTGCTTCCATCCAATTGGTGCTGGAAATCATAAGGATAAAATATGCTTCTTTCTAGTGGGTGCTAGAGAAACTTGAGGGTTGGTGCTCTCTACAAGTTGCATCTTGTTAAATAAGAGGTTGTAGCCTCATTTTGAGTTGGTGCTCAAAGATAGATGATGTACAAAAATTAAAAGACTACTTATCATTCTAAGAAGAAGAGGTTTTGTCCCTTTATGGGTTCATGAATAT
>JASDQU010949856.1:30569-41000 GCA_032191745.1 Picea mariana | reverse complement strand
AAAAATAGAAAATAAAACTAACTAAGACAATCGATAACAAAGACTAGTTGCTAGAACTCGAACTGTATTCTATATCAAAATTTGACATCTGTACTTCATCAGCTTTTGGAATCTGTTGTGTCATGGAAAAGGTAAAGGCACCCTTCTTCTGTAGATGGATTTCTTCAATTACTCATAGTTCAAACTTTAGAAGATCGATTTAGCATTTGGTTTTCAAAATCTCCACGAATCTCTGATGCTGAGTATTTTCTGACTAAGTGGTTAATCCTTTGATTCTCTCGAACTTCTTTAAATACTTTGAAAATCACCCTACTCCATATTTAACTTTCAAAAATTCTTTTTGTGCTTTCACCAGCTAACTCGCCTTATGATTCACTGGTTAGCTGGTGAAAGCTCTTCCTTTCACCAGCTAACTGGTTGTAAATTTACCCTTTGCGCTGGTGAAATCTCTGTCTTAGACAAAAAGAAACTTTCACCTCAAAAACTATTTTTTTATCAAAAACTTAACGTGTCTCTGCTTTATCTCCTTGCATATTCACAACAACTTGGGCTAGCACTTGTAGATCTGGGTGTGACTTCTTCTTCTGCTTCAATTTTCTAATATTCCTCTTAAGGCATTTTGCTAACCACCATAAACTGTTATAATCTTTGGTGATTTTCTTCTTTCTCTTTTTGTCTTTGACACTTTCACGAGCCAACTTCTCAAATGTTTCATTTGTCTCTGCGAAATTATGAAACAGGGTTTTGTATCTCGCCTTAATTACTCTTTCTAAAACCTCCTGTTGAGCAATCACTTCTTTTAG
The DNA here is from genome assembly GCA_032191745.1 of Picea mariana. Lineage (NCBI taxonomy): Eukaryota > Viridiplantae > Streptophyta > Pinopsida > Pinales > Pinaceae > Picea > Picea mariana. The sequence goes on along the minus strand of JASDQU010949856.1, from coordinate 40,197 downwards.
TTGCTTTATTTTTTGTGATCTCTTTGACTTTTTTCTCTTTGATGTTTCACCTTCATCAGTGGGAGTAAAAGTCTCACAATCCTGTGCAAATTCCATGGAGTGTTCAGGGATTTTAATGGCTGGACTTTCATCTTCTTTCTCTGGCTCTGTTTCTAAGTCTGTGTATGGTAGATTTAGAATATTTGTCTTCTTTTTTGTAGGCTACTCTGAAGTGGTTTCAAAATCTAATTTTTTCTTTGACCTATGAGATTTTATGCCAGAAATCCTATCTTCTGGTGGTCCTGGAAGAGTTCTCCTCTTCCTCGAGCTGCTTTGAGGAGTTAATTGCCTTTTTCCAGCTCTCTTCTGCTCATTCATGGGCTGAGTTTGGGTTTCAAAGCCTTCCCAAAAAAGAAAATGTTGCCAAGTCCTTCCTCTTTGTCTTAGTTCCTCTAGAATTATCAATTTGATCAGGCCGAAATGACAAAGAGTGTTTTTCATACTTAGAGGTTTAGCCCTAATCATTTTACAGACTTTAGTTAGGCTTTTATGGAAGAAGAAAGGTAAATTTAGGAGAATTTTCCTTGTGAAATGATCTAAGATCTTGAAATGGTATAACATCAGCTTGTCATACCTGCCTTCTGAGGTTATATAGAGTTGAATGCCTTTGAACAGGTCCTGCCATTCATCCTCCAAATGAGAAACTGGCATGCTTTTCTTCCATGTGACATTCCTGAATTTTGCCTTAAGATATTCTCTGAAATTGAGATTTTTGGTTGTTGTTGTCTTGAACCAGCTCTAGCCTGATCTAGGTAAGCTGGTTGCTGTAGAAATGGTGACTTCATCAACTATGATTTCTAAAGAACCCACATAGGCTTTGTTTCCATCATATGATTTAGCAAACACTTCAGCTATTGTTTGGTGGTAGCCATTCTGTAACTTTTCAACATAACCCATGCAGCCTACGTCTGAGAAGCGTTTTTGCACCTCTGGATGTGCTTGTAAAAAGGACATACTGTCTAATTCTTTCCTTAACAATGAACCACTTCATTTCCTTGCCATCTGTAACTCGAACCCCAAACAATTTTGCAAACAAAATCATTGTAATTTGCTATTTGAGCCAAGGTTTGGCGCTGGTGAAAACTCTCGGCATTGCCTTTCAAATATGAAACCATAACATATGCCTATGGATGATGCGTGTTGGGAATATGAAGTGTCGATTTGATGTCACCAGCTAAGTAGTACCGCTCCTTTACCTGTGATGATGAATTTGAATTCGTCATCTCTAGCACCATTATCTCGTGAAGCATGCATTCACGAACACGATCCACTTTGATATCTGATTTAGACGTGAAAAACATAATCCTCATCATTATTCACTTTCACCAGCACCTTATAATGATTACGTGACGTGTGTTGAGCATGTCATCTTTTGATTTCTGAAAACATGGACGAAACACACGTGTTCCATGCTTTCACCAGCTAACGGTCTGTGGGAAAGTACTCCTTAACTATTGAAAATCATCGCTTTCAACAGCTAATCATCAACCTTGAAACACGCATTAGCTGTTCAAAGTATTTTCATGAAATTTTAAAGAAAAGACCTTTATGGATCGACTTATTTCTAAGATATGAATTAAAATCCTAAGTTTTGCCACTAGAAGAAATTAAAACAAAATGGAGAAAACTACAAATAACCATGCTATCAACCACAAAATGAAACCATAGTGATTGATTCATTTTGGGAGCTAACATTTGGCTCCAACTGGGATGGACACCTCCCTGTGAGGTCACCAAGAACCTTGCTAGACTCAGTAGCCTTTATTACAATTTGAAAATTTGAAAAATAGTTTTGCTTAGTTCCATTGGGCATGGAGTTAATCAAGTGATAAAAACAAAGAGAACAGAACTGAAAAGAATATGTACAAGTAAAATATGGCTTTAAGAAAAATCCTTATGAAAAATAGGTTTTTAGAAAGCACCCGTTGAAAGGGCCACCTGCTACTTCCTCGCCTGCAAGATTTTGGAGAACAAAGGTATTGTTCTGCTGAACTGCTGTTATGACGAAAGGACCTGCCTAGAGAGCATCATATTTGTCGTGTTTCCCCTTCTCTTGCCTTGCTGCATCCCATTTTAAGACTAGTTCCCCTGTTTTGAAAACATTTGATTTGATTTTCTTGTCGAAAATCTCCTTCATCTTTCCTTGGTGTAATTTTGTCTTTTCCAAAAGTTGCTCTCTATCCTGCTGCAACTCTACAAAATTATGAATTATCTGAGTTAAATCACTTGGTTCAGAGTCAGTTTCTTGTAAAAACTTTGCAACTGGCAGTGCAAGTTGAACAGGAAATATGGCTTCAGTACCATATACCAACTTGAAGGGAGATGTACCAATTGACTTTTTAATTGTAACCCTGTTAGCCCACAAAGCAAATTTCAGCTTGGAATCCCAGCCTCTGGTATTTTGTTCAAGCAGCTTCTTTATAATTCTGACTAAACTCTTATTCGATGACTCAACTAAGACATTTCCTTGTGGATAGTAAGCAGTGGAATGTACTAGCTGAATTCCCAGCTCTTCACATAATTTTACCAAGTGCTTATGTTTGAATGCAACAGCGTTATCAGTGACTATTCTCTTAGGGCAACCGAATCTGGCGAATATGTTTTCTTGCAAAAAATTTATGATGACAGTATGATTGGCGTTCCTGGTAGGAATATCCTCAATCCACTTTGTAAAATAATCGGTGGCAACAAGGATCCACCTGTTCTGACTACTAGAAGGCGGGTGAATCTCACCTATGAAATCCAGACCCCATTGCTGGAAGGGACCTGTGACCACTATAGGTTTGAGGGGAAGAGATTTTAGTTGTTGTTTTCCTTCAAATCTTTTTCACTTGTCACATGTTCTCACAAACTCACACACATATGAAAATAAGGATGGCCAGTAATAACCAGATCTTAAGATTTTATGTGCGGTGGTCTTCCAATAGTGATGTCCTCCGCATTCACTATTATGGAACTCAATCATGACCTTGGCTGCTTCTTCTTGGTTTATGCACCTCAATAATAAACCTATTGGATTTTTCCAGAACAATAAGTTGCCATTGATGCAGAAATTCATGGCTTTGAGCTTTAAAGCCCTTCCTTGTGTTTTTGTCAAATCTGAAGGGACTGATAAAGTTTGCAGAAAATGAATGATGTGACTGTACCATTTTCAATTATCTAGGTGAGCTAAGACCTGCATTTCCTCACTTCTTTTATCCTCTGAAGACTGAACATTTTCTGCATTAACACTTACCAAATTTATTTCGAGCAGTTTACAATTTTCTTCTGCCAGAAGTTTGGCAAGGCCCTGACCCTTCACAAGTTTTGCCGGTTTAATTTCAACATTAAATTCAATTAAATTTTCTATCCACTTACTCCTTTTCCCATCTATGCCGGGTTGTATAAGCACATCTTTAACTGAACTGGAGGGTACGTAAGCTATTACCTTGGCTTGAAGGATGTAAACTCTGAAAGCTTTTAATGACTTGATAAGTGCATATGCTTGTTTCTCCAATAATTCATACTTTACCTTTGCATCCCTCAAGACTTTACTGAAGAAGGCAACCGGTTGCTCCTGATCATCGGCATTTTTCTATAAGAGCACTGCTTCAATTGTATCTTTTGAAGCAAATGAAAAGATATAAAATTCCTTGGTGAAGTCGAAGCTGATCAAAATAGGGGCTATCGTAATGGCTTCCTTGATAGCATTGAATGAGTGTTTGTCTTATTCAATCCATTTTACTTCGGAGTTCTTTCTTAACATAGCAGTAATATGCTTTGTGAGTTCTACAAAGTTTGCTATAAACCTCTTGATAAAGTTTATAGTCCCAAGGAAAGACTGAATGCCCTTCTTTGATCTAGTAAGAGACAGATTTTTAATTGCTTCTACTCTTTTTGGGTCAATTTTCACGCCATCAGCTGAAACAATATGTCCAAGTAATTTCCCTTCCTTAAGTGTGAAATTTGATTTTTTTGGATTAAGAGAAATGCCATACCTTCGACATTTTAGGAATGTCTTTTTTAATTGCTGCAAATGAAGTTCATGGCTGCTGGAAAAAATAGTGATATCGTCAAGATATATCAGGACAAATTTATCTTTCTCTCCAATGAAAGAAATGTCCATTGCCCTTTGGAATGTCGCTCCTGCATTCATCAATCCAAATGGCATCTTTTCATACATAAACATACCCCATGGAGTAGTAAAAGCATTCTTTTCTTTATCGTCTGGATGGACAACAATCTGGTTGTATCCAAAAAACCCATCAATAAAAGACATCACCTTTGATCCTGACACCTTCTGCAAAATATGTTCCATTTTGGGCAGAGAGTGGTTGTCCTTCCTAGAGAACTTATTCAAATTTCTGAAGTCCACACAGAGTCTGATCTCTCCATTCTTATTTCTGACTGGTACAAGATTTGCAATCCATTCTGAATATCTAAGAGGTATGATGATGCGGGCATCCAATAGTTTTTTGATTTCCCTTTCCATTGTAGGCAGCAACAAATGATTAAAAGATCTAAGTTTCTGCCTAAATGGTTTGGTATCTTTGTTTAAGGGAATCTTATGCTGAATTACCTCTGTGTAAAAAGTCTTCAAGTCATCATATTGCCAAGCAAAGATATCAGCAAACTCCTTTAGCAATTCTCCATAATCAGCCTTTTGTTTTTCAGTCAAATGTGAAGCTAAGTTGACATATTTAGGATCCTGTTCACTAGCTACATTATACTGCAAAACTTCTGAATCTTTTTCCCCTTTTTCCAATTTGACAGCCACATCATTATTATCAAAAGGCTTTTCTAAAGGAACCAAAACTTTAGGAATTCTATTGGTAGACAACTGTACTATTTCATGTGCTGCGATTTTGCTTCTGAATTTTGGCTTCTCAATTTCATCGTCATGTTAATTCTCCTGATCAATTTACAATTCTACAAACTCATCTATCACTGCAAGAAATCTAGTGAGTTAAGCATCGTCTTCGAAAACCTTCCACAATTTTACATTATCAGGGAGGGATGGCCTATATTTGAATTGAATTTCGTAATTCAATTTATGAGGCAGAGGAGGTATGAAATCACAGGCCGGCACAACTAATGAATCAGCCAATTAATTCATTGCTCTAGGTACATATGAAATTTTAAAATCTACAAAAGTATGGATTTCCCTCAAAACTTCATCTCTATATGCTTTCAGCCTGAAATGTTTTGCTTGAAAGGACTTATTCACCTACTGAATGATTAAATCTGCATCTCCGAATACCTGCAATCTTTTAATCTCCATCTCTTTGGCTGCATTTAGCCCCAAAAGTAGTGCCTCATACTCAACATTATTGTTAGTCACTTTAAAATCAAGTTTAAAGGACAAATGAGAAGTTTTCTTAGAAGGGGAAATCAATACCACCCCTGCTCCTGCTGATTCTTTGGTACAAGAACCATCAAAGAACATGGTCCAAATATCGTCCTCTGCTACTTTTGTGGACTGAACTGCGGGCTTTCTAAGCAGAAAAGCATCTGGTAATGAATCATCAATTTGTAAAATACAAGATCCCATACATGTGTCGACAGAATAGATAGGATGATTGGATGGATTTTGTTCGTCACTGATTACATATGCCAGCTGTGATTCCCTGTATAGCCTTCTGTTTACCCCTCCAAAAACGGGGATAGTAGCGTAGGAGAGATCCATTTGAAGAGTTCTCCCTAGCCTCTTCATCCATGATCTTGATAACAAACATCCAAATTTAGGTGGTATGTCTGCCACTACTATATCAATAACCATAATCTTCATGGATGCTTGGGTTAAAGTTACAACCAAGTCCTTGATCATTCCGAGACACTTGACTTTTTGAGAGTCAAAAGAGAAAATATCATGGTAAGACTTGGTGATCTCTAGCCCAAGCTCATCCATGACTGCCTTTGGCATCAAATTGTGAGAAGCACCGGAGTCCAAAAAACAGTTATGTAATGTTTTCTCATGAATATTTAGAGAGATGTAAAAGGGAGGACAACTTTCATCTCTATCTTCTATCATTTGGCCCAGAGTAATGGTTGGCTTTTCATCATATATGTTGAGAATATCAACAGAACGGGATATAGATTTGGGATCCATAGTTTTAAGGATATCCTTTTTGAATATTTCATTTTTCATTAACTCAACCAGAGGAATGGGAATTTTAATTTTCTGTATTTCAGCCTCAAAATTGAAAGAATAAGGGACTTTATCAGAGACTTTTACCTCATTTAAAGGAGCTTTTTGAATGATTTGTTGTTCAACAGGGGCTTGACTTTCCATAATTTGTTGCTTGACAGGGGAAACAGTCTTCTTTGGAGGAGTTGATGCTTTTGCTTTTGAGGGATCTGTTTGTTGATTCTCCGATGTCTGATCTTTTTGCTTAAGAAGGGCTGTGCTCTTTTTAGAAGAGGCTGGTGTGTTCTGTTGGGTAGTATCAGACTTAGATTGAATATTATATCTATTCTTATATTCTGTCGTAAAAATGCCATCGTCAACAGAATTATCCTCTGCTTGTCCAGTCATCAATGCCTTTTCATAGTCGTGTTGTGTTAGATAAGATTTCCCTGTTTCTTATCCAACACAACGAATATTATCTTCTCCGTCTTCTTGATAATCACCTTCATCTTCATCCATCACAACATTCTGAAGAGGGGATTTTATTCTCTGATCTTCAGCAGGATTCTTTTCTCTTTGCAAAATCTGTGTTAGCTAATTATTCTTCTAAAGTTGTTAGGATTTTGATTTGGTTTCCTACCTGCATAATCATAAGTGCCTCTTCCCTTCACAGGCTGCTTATTTTCAATATTGAGCTTAGATATCTCAGAGGTTAGAGACTCTAGCATCTTAGCCATTTTATCTAACTTTGGGTTAGCACTTGATGAAGAAGAAGCTTCATTCCTTGGCCTTCTCCTATCAGAGTTTCCCTTTATCTTTTGAGAGGCTAAAATATTTGATTCCACCTCAAGGGCATCATCTTGCATCAGAGATAGTGTTGGTGACCTCCTTTCTCTCAACAATAAACATAAATCTGAGTCGAAAGCATCAGAATATGTGATTTTGGCAAAAGCATCTGAAGGCTTTATCTCTGCTGGTATTTTAGTGTACATTCGGTTAAACCTTTTAGTGAAATCAGAGACCGACTCACCATTTTATTTCCTTAGATTTCCAAATTCTGTGATATAGTATACAAAATCTCTTCTATCACCCTAGTGTTTCAAGAAGGTATCATCCAATTGCTCAATTCCAGCTATGGATCCAGCAGGGAGTTCTTTGAACCATTTCCTAGCATGGCCATCTAAGCTTTGGACAAAAACTCTTGTCCAAACATGTTCCTCCTCAATATTAAGGTTTTCATCATAACTGTAGAAAGCCTCAATATGTTCTTCAGCAGACACATCACCTTCACCTATGAATTTGGGCATATACTTCTGATAGTCTCCTATCGGCAGGGCTGATACTGGGTTTGGCAATATAAGTGGTGCATACCTAGCAGCTAGGATTTGTTGCATCTTAGTCAAAGGAGGTGGTACAGCCATAATGATCAGGGGTGAGAAAGGTGATAGTTTATTTTTCGAGTCTTCAACACTGGGGGAATGTGAAGGAGGTGAATCTTCTAATGGGAAAGAGGTCTGATATGAGGCTCTGTAAAAATTTGCAAGCTGTCCAGCTAAGTTTTCTTCACCTTTAGCAGATAGCTCTTGGAGAATATGTTCAACAACAAGGAGGCTAGTATAAATGTTTAAATGATCTTCTTTTTTCTTTGAATGAAAAGACTCAAGAGAAGAAGAACTATGATTTCTTTCTAAAGTCTTGGATGGTTTTTCAATCAAACTTGAATCTGTCAATTTATCATCATTGCTATTTTCCTGTTGATAAAAAGGAGTTTGTTCTTCTACAGTGTTTACAACTATTTTTTCATCAGTACTCTTTGAAAACAATTCAAATTTTTCTGTAGTATATTTTCAAGAACTAAAGAGAGGATTAGCTTCTGTATTTGATTTTGAGGCTTGACCCTGAGTTGTCTTTCCTCTCCTGAGAATTAGTTCTGGATTGGCCACTGGTGTGACAGGCGATTCTTGTGGATTCGCCCTAGTACTGATCCTCTTAGGAGCCAGGATGAACTTGTGGAGTCTCCAGATAGATAATTACAACCAATTAAAATGTCTATTCTTTTTCTATCATCAAAGATCAACTCTGTGGCGTATCCCAGGAAAGAAGAACTTAAATTTCATTTCCCCGGCAACGGTGCCAATTTGTTATCACTCCAAGAAACTCCTTAGGGTTGTAGGCTAAGGATGCTTGGTAACTTAAGAAAATAATGTGTAGGTATACTTGGAATAATGGGATCCTCAATGATTAATGTAATAGACAACTCATCATACATTCAAATGAAACAGTGCTTTCAGAAAACAACAATCAGATCAAGTATTTTAAAAGGAGAGGATGAAGAACACTAATCTTGATTGCCAAATACAACTGGGTGTAGGGATTAATGCAAGATAGAAAGAAATCCTTCACTTCAAGTCTAGGAGCTCAATAAAGAGATGATAGTCTTTATAAGCTAAGATAAACTGAAATAAAGTACAGAAAAGGAAGCATGAATATTTCTTATATTGAAAGCAAAAGGAGACTATAATTTTATTATGCAATAAGAGTCTATACAGTAGCACAAAATGTATTCCCAGTTTGAACCCTTGTCTCTTAGAAAATATAGGCATTTATATCCTTTTACAATCAGTTTTTAAGATCCTGAAAACTTAGATCTATATCTAAAAACAGAAAATAAAACTAACTAAGACAATCGATAACAAAGACTAGTTGCTAGAACTCGAACTGTCTTCTATATCAAAATTTGACATCTGTACTTCATCAGCTTCTGGAATCTGTTGTGTCATGGAAAAGGTAAAGGCACCTGTCTTCTGTAGCTGGATTTCTTCAATTACTCATAGTCGAAACTTTAGGAGACCGATTTAGCATTTGGTTTTCAAAATCTCCACGAATCTTTGATGCTGAGCATTTTCTAACTAAGTGGTTAATCCTTTGATGCTCTTGAACTTCTTTAAATACTTTGAAAATCACCCTGCTCCATCTTTATCTTTCAAAAATTCTTTTTGTGCTTTCACTAGCTAACTCGCCTTATGATTCGCTAGTTAGCTGGTGAAAGCTCTGTCTTAGCCAAAAAGAAACTTTCACCTCCAAAACTGTTGTTTTATCAAAAACTTAGTGTGTCTCTGCTTTATCTCCTTGCATATTCACAACAACTTGGGCTAGCACTTGTAGATCTGGGTGTGACTTCTGCTTCTGCTTCAATTTTCTAATCTTCCTCTTAAGGCGTTTTTCTAACCACCATAAACTATTATAATCTTTGGTGATTTTCTTCTTTCTCTTTCTGTCTTTGACACTTTCATGAGCCAACTTCTCAAATGCTGCATTTGTCTCTACAAAACTATTAGATAGAGTTTTGTATCTCGCCTTAATTACTCTTTCTAAAACCTCCTGTTGAGCAATCACTTCTTTTAGTTGCTTAATTTTTTGTGATCTCTTTGACTTTTTGCTTTTTGATGTTTCACCTTCATCAGTGGGAGTAAAAGTCTCACA
>JASDQU010949855.1:10911-25280 GCA_032191745.1 Picea mariana | reverse complement strand
GGCCTCTCAAGGGATTCTAGGGCCTATGGAGTAAGACCTATTTACATAAAAAAACACCATTGGCAGTCCTTTGAGTAGGGAGTGACATTGATCATAAAAATGACCAACTAGTACATTCACAAAGTATTTCTACATAAAATACTTTCCACTACTCTATTTATCCAAGCACAACCTTAACCATATTTGAGATAACCTAAACCCAAACTACCTCCTTGCTAAATCAGGTTACTCACCACCTAGGAAGTTCATCAGTTAATAAAAGGTGCTTGAATCTGACATCATATAAGTTACTTTTTTTCACTTCCAACACTTAGTAATGATGATACAATTGCAATACATGTGGTGGTTCATGGAAGGTTACTTGGTTACTCTAATATAATGTTTGATTGACAATGCATCACACAAGGATTTATAAGTATCTGACATTGTATATGCATGATTTAGTGATTTCAAGGGTACACTATTCCCAGATTTGGGTTTGCACATTATTTATGTTTATCATTAAGATGAAGTCATGTTCTAGACCAAATGTCGCAACATCATTGCACATGCATGTATACTCACTTTGACATTTGATTATATGCTACATAGTGGTTTCGAGTGTCCTTGGTTGGTTAAAAGGCAATTGCAATTCGTTGTTTCAATCATGGTTTAGAATGTTATCTTGGCTTGCAACATTGGTTTTGATGTGTTAAAAGCATCCCAAAGGCCCGTACTTGATTTTTAGAGTTGGGGTTGGTTGAAGGCATGGATTTGTTACAATTTTGTTTCCATGGTTGTATTGGAGTGCTTTCCATGTTATTTCATGGTGATAGTTTCCTGGAGGAGTAAGTGTTGTAGTGCATTGTTTATTTATATTTGAAGCCTACACTATAAGATATGCAACCCCAACCTAGCACTGCAATCTAAGTGTTTGACCTCAACAACGATGATGGCGAAAATATATTGCATGGATTATGGTTATTGCCTTGGACTTTGGATGATAGAGTGATTTGGCAGGTATTAGGATTGCAAACTTTTGTATGGTTGTTGATTTCCTTGATATTGATTGGTAGTATGAGGATTGATCACCATTGTAATGAACTACTTGGATGATCAGGGTTGTGGGTGAGAATCAACAGTTTGTTCTCACCCAAGGTTTCATATGTTGACTTTACTCTCCAATCCACCATTTTGTGACTTGGAGAAAACGTGTTTTAGGCCAATTACTCTTTGTGCATTTGATGTTGTGGTGAGAACTACCCCAACAATTAATGGATTTGATTGTGTGAGCTCATGGTGAGGATTTAAGGAGCTAGAATTGACCCTCGTGCTCAAAGGGGTTGTCAATTGTTCATGGATTCCGACATGGAAAAGTTCTTATCATTAATAGAGTTAATCCTCGTATTTCTTTGACAACATTGTTAGGAATTATGGTTTTCTAGTGATAGGGTTGTTGTGTTTATAGAGTTTTGAGCTTCAATCTCTTTTCTCCCATACATTTCCCTCCTTACCATTTTCACAAGCCCGGTTGGATTGTGTCTTTGTGATGAGTAGTTCATTTATGTCATTGTTGTGATATTGTAACTCAATGGTTTAATTCCCATTAGGAAAAAAGAAGTCCTTCAGCCTCATGCCCGATGCATTATTCGTGAATATTTCATTCCCAATGTTCCAAAAGCCATAACTATTTCAAGTTTCTGAATTTTACTGTATGTTTTGTAATATGGCTTCATTTGTTTGTAGTATGGTGGTTGAAGATCTGTGGAAGAATTGTTTAGTATCTAATTTCCATAACGTCATGCATAGTGTTATCCATCAATATATCATCTCAGGCCTCATACCCATTTTGTGTCTTTGCGCATATTGAAGTTCATATTGTATATTGCAATGGCCATAACCTCTTAGATCTGAAAGTTATATTAGGAATCTCCATTGAAGAATTTATCTAGTCCTTGATGCCCCTGACCTCATTTCATTATATATTTAATGACCTAACCTCTTGAAAGAATTGTTGATCATTCGAAGCTACCATTGTATAAATGTCGCTCACTCTCTTCATTTACTCTTCTTTGCTTGGTAGTCCATGATTTGTGTTGTCAAAGTGTATTAAAATACTATGTGGCCATAATTTGAGCCCTTTCTTCTCAATTTCATGACTAAATTCGGGTTTCAAAAGCCTTGAGTTGATTGCCTATGTTTGACTAGCACTCAATAGGTTGTTGTGAAAAGAAAAAAAAGGGTTTAGGGCATGTGCTTGAATCTCAATCTTGCATACCTTTTTAGCCTACTCCAAACACACAACAATATAAGGGAATAGAGGTACTCACCATTCCATGTGCCCTCGACTCAGTTCCCTCCATGTGCCCTCACAGTGTATCTCCTCTGTGTGCCCTCGCAGTGTATCTCCTCTGTGTGCCCTCTCCTCCCTGCATAGTGTGCCCTCTCCTCCCTGCATAGTGTGCCCTCTCCTCCCTACACAGTGTGCCTCCTCCTTGCGTGCTCCCCTTGTTCGCGTGCACAATGATCTCCAAATCGATGACAACAATGGGCGGTATCCTCCTATGACTCCAAAATATGGTCGCGTGCAGCAATGGGCGGGCTCCTTCTATGACTCCCAACTATGGTCGTGTGCAACAATGCGCGGGCTCCAAACTATGGTCGCGTGCAACAATGGTCAACACAATCATCCCCTATTACTCTACGATGAGGCTTGATTGATATTAAAGCTTGATTGATAAGGGGAAGAAATATTTTAGATCGTGAATGTGTAGATTTGTATGCTATTTGAATAAAATAATCAAATAAGAGCGAAGGTTTGTATTTTCGAAAACATTAACCATGTTTCCTTATTCCTTTGACATTGTTTACTAAATATAGATTGCTTTACCCATTTTTTGTTTAATACTATTGATGAAAGGTGATGGAGAGAATAATGGTTTTGAATTGGTGAGCTTGTATGTCAATGCTTGAAATGCTAGAGTTTAATAAAGAAAGAAAGGTTTATAGATTGTGAAATTAATAAAAAAATTAACTAATGGAATAGATTTTATTTTAAACATGAATCAAGAGCTGAATGGAAAGAGTTTAAAAGGGTGCATTTAACAAGATTGTTAACCGGAAATCATTGACATGGGATTATATATTGGAAAATTAATAAGAAATTCAATGGAAAAGAAACATGTTAAACTTACTCTCAAAAAGTTTGTTTTTGGAATAATGAGCAATGCACATGGATTTTCATTTCAAGTTTAATAAAGACATGGTACATAAATCGTTGAATCAGATTCCTTGCAAACATTATTGCCATTTTTTGGTAACTCTTGGGTTCACGTTGCCTTGTAAATCTTCACAAATGTCATTAAAAAATCTAGAGATCTATTAAGAGAGGTTTGAGTTCACTAAATAATCCATCAAATATTTGTTTCTTTCATAAGTAAGATGGGCGAGAAAGGGTTTTTTGTTTTTTTTATAAGGTCTATTTAGTGTTGAATGATATAATGTTTAATGAAATCCCATTTTGTGCAGGCAATTGTGAAATGAGGTGATGTATTACATCTATATCAAATCTTCAATAAAGATAATATCATTCTACTACTCTATGTTTCAACATTGGATCCATTAAGGATTCATTAATGGCGATTGACATAATGATAAAGATAAAATTGAAGGAAACGACGAATCTAATTATAAACGGGAATATGTTGATGGAAAGGGTGATGATGGTAGCAATGAAGAAAAATAATCTGTTTTGGTAAAAGAAAAAAAATCACAAATAATATTTCCATGTAAAAAACTTCTTCCATATATTTTAACATTAGTTTCCATTATATGCTTATCTTATTGTAATTGTTATGTAAAAAAAATTGAATGCACATTATGTGCCACATCACTCAGAATGTCAATATTATTTTTATCAATGAAATCATCCTAATCATCCTAGTACAATTTCCTTGTAGAATTTGATAAGATATTTGGAGAATGATAATTTTGAAGGTGCTAGGCCTCTTCCTACACACCACAACCAGATCACCTCTCATTGACAGTCTGTGTATTGATCCCTTTTAGTTTTGGGTTGTTAGTATTTTCAATTGTACGCACCTTTCAATTTAGTCAAAGTTCAATTATTGTCTCTTGTTACTATAGGGTTATAAAGCCTCATGATACCAATGCCCATATGCCTCCAACCTTGTGATCTAATGATCATTGGGTGACAAGTGTCATGCAGGGTGATGACTAAGACTAGGGGCAAATTTTAATTCAAGGCTAGGAATGACCAGGCCCACATCAAGTGAAGGAAGAAAATTAAGAAGCTGTACATTTGTTGTCCCATTCCATGTCAACAACAATGCATCCATTCACTGGGAACACTAAAACCTGACAATTCGATGACTCCACTAAATTAGGGTTTATGGTTTACATGATGAATTGATGATGGAAAAAAGTGGGTGTGTGAGTCAAATTTGAGTCTAGAAACCCTCCCATATCGTTAAGGCATGCAAATAGTCTATCCATGTCAAATTTCAATGCATACAAAAACAGTTTGAAAAACTTTCAATGTTAGCCCCATTCACAGGTCATTGTTGCCCATGTCTAGTCCTAGTACAATTTACTTGTAGAATTTGTATAATATATTTGGAGAATGATAATTTTAAAGGTGCTAGGCCTCTTCCTACACACCATAGCCAGATCACCTCTCATTGACAGTCTGTGTATTGATCCCTTTTAGTTTTAGGTTGTTAGTATTTTTAATTGCACGCACCTTTCAANTCATGATCCCAATGCCCATATGCCTCCAACCTTGTGATATAATGATCATTGGGTGACAAGTGTCGTGAAGGGTGATGACTAAGACTAGGGGCAACTTTCAATTCAAGGCTAGGAATGACCAGGCCCACATCAAGTGAAGGAAAAAAATTAAGAAGTTGTACATGTGTTGTCCCATTCCATGTCAACAACAACGCATCCATTTACTAGGAACACTAAAACCCAACAATTTGATGACTCCACTAAATTAGGGTTTATGGTTTACATGATGAATTGATGATGGAAAAAGTGGGTGTGTGAGTCAAATTTAAGTCCAGAAACCCTCCCATATCGTTAAGGCATGCAAATAGTATATCCATGTGAAATTTCAATGCATACATAAATAGTTTGAAAAAATTTCAATGTTGGCCCCATTCCCAGGTCATTGTTGCCCGTGTCTAGTCCTAGTACAATTTCCTTGTAGAATTTGTATAAGATATTTGGAGAATGATAATTTTGAAGGTGCTAGGCCTCTTCCTACACATCATGACCAGATCACCTCTCATTGACAGTCTATGTATTGATCCCTTTTAGTTTTGGGTTGTTAGTATTTTCAATTGCACGTACCTTTCAATCTAGTCAAAGTTCAATTAATGTCTCTTGTTACTGTAGGGTTATAAATCCTCATGATAACAATGCCCATATGCCTCCAACCTTGTGATCTAATGATCATTGGGTGACAAGTTTCATGAAGGGTGATGACTCCTTCCCATGATAACCTACCGAAGTATTCTTTAGTATATTCTATCCAATGCTCCATCCAATCAAGGTTGTTTGCAATGTATAAATGTAAAGCATCCCACTCTCGAGCAACTATATGATAGAATACAAATTTAATATCCTTAATTAGCTATTGTTAATAAATGAATAATTTAATAAATGCATAATATATTAAATCTACGTCAACATCTAATAATTACCTTTCACAATCCTCATGTTACCTTTCCCTAATAGGACCTCCCTTCAAATTTGTTGATGGATTCGAGATGCTAAAAGCGAGGCACATTCATATTTTCTTCTAATTTAGGTAGATATTGACTAATATACACCATGCATTGATATACCATATATCCCTCAACCATAGAACCCTCTGGACGTGCTCTTTGTCTAACAAAAGCCTTCAGTGACTTCAACTGCCTCTCCACCATCCACATCGACCTTGTGTGTATTGGTCCACATAATTAAATCTCCTCAATTTGGTGTATGAGGTAGTGTTCTTGTGCATTGAAAAATGCTAGAGGTAGATACTATTGCATTTGACACATTAGTCAGGGAATTTCTCTCTTCCAATACCTTGTATATTATTTATGGACTTCTTTTGATGATAGCCACCTACAAATGTCGATGCAATAAAATAATATCAAGGCATACATAAATTTGCAGATAAAACATCATATGTCAATAAGTTCCGCTACAAATCACATAAGAAGTACATTTTCCTTATAAAACAATACTTACCTCACGTATTTTCCAAGTACATAAATAATTTGTTTTATGTTGTTGTCAAAGTCGTCTGGGAGATATAAAGGTAGAACATACTATAACAAAAAACAAATAATTATTATTTGTTTCCAAAAAATATGTACCAATAAGGAAATATATTATAACCTACTAATTACCTTAATGAATGTATGCCAGTCATGTGTTTTAACCCCAGCAAAATCACCTTTTTTCATTAAGATATTTTGTATGTTTGACGAAAACCCTGTCGGAAACCTAATTTTTCGAATGACCTCTTTTACAATATTGCTCTGTTGCTCCGTCAATAACCAAGGAAGACTAGTATTCTGTTCACGACCATCGCCATTAGAATTAATAATAACACTTTGCAATGCATGATTAGCTTCCTGGATGTCACAACAAATCTTTCCAATTCTCTCTTTGTCAGTTCTTCCATCTAATATTCACCATAACAATTCCGTTATGTTCTTCCCGATATGCATTGTATCAAACATATGAACTATTTGTAGGCGCTCGTAGTATGGCAATCTACTGAATTGCATCGGGTAACTTTTCATTCCTTGTGGAAGCCCATTCGTGCCTTAACGACATTCATGAAACATCAAAAAATTGAAATTAATACTAATTAATGGGACAAAATGAAATTAATACTAATGAAATTAACCAAAGATTTATATAATATGTCATACATATATAATTTGTGTACCTTGACGATTTTTAATATATTCCAACTTCCATAGGCGAGGTGTCATTTTTCGTGGTTTTTTTCCATTTTTTCTTTACCATTGAATTTTGCTTTGTGTGTAGTTCGATAACTATGGTTCTTAGGCAGAAAGTGCCCATAATCATTAAACAATTACTTTCCTAAACTTCTTGAATGACGACATGTTATCCTCGGACCACAAACTGGGCATGCAAATTTACCCTTTCTTTGAAGACCTACAAGATATATGATTTAATGTAGTGTCAAATTAGAGTTACAATTTAAAATAATGCATGATATTTTCAATAAATATATATAATATTAAATCACAAAATAAAGTAACAATATACCACAAAAATGTGTTAACCCGGGAGCATCATGAATTGTCCATGATAGTATTCCATGGAATTGAAATCGTTTTTTCCCTATTGGTCTAGAGATGTCATACATAGTGACACCAACCCATAAATTCAACAACTCATTGATAAGAGGCTCAATATATACGTTTCTATCTTTAACTTGGTACCTTCCTAATTGGTTGAACATACTGCAAGATTAATTGTACTTATCTAGATGTCGTTATATATAAAATAAATAATTACCATGCACGAAACAAAGAAATGAAATATTTTGTCATAATTTAAAGAAAATAAAAGATAATTAAATACCTGGAACAATCATTGCCAACATTGTGTGCTCTCTCTTGATCGACATCCATGGAGGAATGTTATTGCTTATAACAAAAACATGCCACACTGAGTACGTAGAACAAAGCTCTCCAAATGGATTGACACCATCAACTGCTAACGAAAGTCTAACATTACGAGGTTCTTCTTTAAAAATTGGCCACTTTTTTTCGATGTAATTCAATGCAGAACCATATGTAGGCATTTGAAGAAAATCGTCTCGACTTCTCTTCTTTGCATGGAAATCCATAAACTATGCTATACTTTGGCACTTGAACAACCGTTGGAAACATGGAATTATCGGAATATAACGAAGAACTTTGCGAGGCACCTTCTTTCACACTTTATCGGTTTGATATCTACTTATTTGACATTGTGGGCATTCATTTTCTAATGCATATTGTCCATAATATATGATATGATCATTAGGACATGCATCAATAGCCTGATAGTCCATTCCAATTTCTTTCATAATCATGGATATTTCTCGATATGTGCGTGGAAAAATATTTGATGTCGGTAATAGAACTTCACCTAAAAATCTACAAAATTATAAACAATAAGTCAATGTAAACAATATTAATCATCAATATCACATCCAATATACTAATTTACAAATTAGAAAACAATAGCAATATAGGAAAAAATTGAACCTTTTAAGTATTTGTGAACATGCAGGCATAAATAATTAACAAATTAAATACCTTAGTATCTGTGTGAGGCATGTGTTTGATAAACCATTCAAAACCTTCAGGTTCACCAACATCAATATAGAAGATACAAGATTTGTTATTGAGCCTTCATAAAGAGGTTGACATGACTTCTCGAGTAGAGGATCAACATCATGACTATCAACCTGGTTGTCCTCATCCATTGGAGCAAATGTGTCTTGGATCAATCTATGTATCTCATCTTCCTGATTTGAATCACTAATGTTATCTCCATCCATATCATCATTAATAATTTGATCAACAACTTGAATATTCTGATCTCGAAGTTCATCACCCTGTAAAGGAGTATTTTTGCTAGTATTTGGCAAATAACTCTATGGAGGTTGACATTTTGGGGGCATCGTCTATATATTTAAAAACAACATAAAAATCCCGATAAGAAATATTACTAAAATTCATGACATGTTGATTGTTACAGAGAATACATTAAATAATGAATCCTCTTACCAAGGGACGATATTCATAACCCCCTTCGGCATGCCCCTTCTCCCTATAATGTCTTTTAGCTGTTGTTATCAAAAGTCTTTTTCTTTGCAAGCCTCTGTAATCATAGCAAGGGAAATAACATTTTCCATCACCCCTCGCCTCTAATGCTGCTCTTAACCGAGCAAGCTTCCTGTCATTTTCGTTCATAGTGAAAAATCCTTGTCTTGACAAGGAATTGTCTTACCTACACCATACCAAATAGTAAGTTGTCAAATTTTTATATTTTAGCTACTCCTTTCAATTATGATATGTTTTTTTACAGTGACCTACAATCCTCACAATTATTTCTTCTAAGATATTTCGACATGTTTTTTTTTTTATTATCAATTAGCTATTAAGATCGATATGCTTCAATTTGTACTTTAGACTAGTGTGTACTGAATCACCATGGAAAATAATTACACAGCATTTAACAAAAGGGGTCAAATTTATCAAACTTGAATCACTCGACACCATACAATAGCCTCTAAGTTGTTTTGTAGACAACTTAAAATACTTCTTCGGAAAATATTTTTCTTGACATTTCACATGAATTTCCATAGAATATACTAAATAGATCCAAAAACCAAAGACATGACATATGGTACTACAGATATAATATATTATCAAGGAAAAAACAAGCTACATGAAATTTCGACATTTGAACAAAAAATTGCAAGTTAAATGAGTACATCAATAAAAAAAACCTACTAACCTTGCAAGTTCAAAATCCGAGCTATGTAGATCGAGAATTGGATTTGTTCAACCGGTGGGTGATAGAAAAAATAAACAGCCCAAACAAAATCCACGAACAATGTCGCAACTATAGCAATTGTGTCGCAAAGTCTCTTAAAGTTAGGTATATATAGATCAACTAGTCAACTAGTCATTAGCAGATGCTTTTTGAGATAGGCAAAATTATCGTGGAAATAGTGACTAACTTTCGTGGCAATAACGACGAAATTTCGTGGCAATAGCAACGAAAATCCCGACCAAGTTAAAAAACCTATTCATGGCTATATCGACGAACTTTCATGGCAATATCAATGAAAATCCCGCCCTATTTAAAAAAAAAACATGAAAATAATGGAAACGTGGAAAAATTTCGTGGAATAATCCACCCATATGTAGTGGTGATAAGAGAGATGAAATACTTAGGAGTTCAGGGATTCCGATGGTCAAAATGTAGATTGCGGATCTTTTTGGTGAAAAATGGATATCGCAGAACATGGGATATGAAAGATTGAACCCACGAACACGGGAACCCGGGAACCTACGACTGCAGAAATGGATAAGTATAGGATAATACGGTGGCCGGTTGGGCTCATGATATGAGAGTATGTATGGAGATGAGAATCCACGAGTTTTCCAACCCGCAAACCCGTTGTTTTCGAAAAAATGATTAAGTATAGTAACTAGAAAGGGAGAATAGAAGGGAGAAAAGAAAAGGGGAATTCGGGTAAGTATAGAAGAGGGAAAAAAATGGACAAAAGAAGTTGGGAAAATGAAAATGGGGGGGAATTTCAGAAGCGGGAATTGATTTAAACAACTACTTACATACAGATACATCGATGCATCTAATTATTGAGCGCACTGTAAAATGGTTAAGTTAAAAAAAATAACCAGCTGTAAAATTCATTTTTCCCCTTTTTAATGTTGTAGACCTCTCAAGAACTGGTGCAATGTTTGCCTCCCTGAAGCACCTTGCACTGGTGCAAATTTTTCCTCTCTAAAGCGCCCTTAAAGACTCAAGTATTTGGTGAACTCCCAACTAACAGACTGTCTAACAAAATTATAATCTATATTAGTTGGTAATTCACAATTGTGTGTGATTATGATGACAATTTGAGTTCTTATGTCCGTGATGTTCACTATGGGAATCTTGCTCCATGGGTGCCTACTACCATATGGATCGTCCTTCCCATATCACCACCATGATCATCAATGCAGATTATAACCTTGCATGATCTCTTTGTCAATGATCATAACCTGCGTGATCTCGTCGTCAATGATCATAACCTTGATCTCATTGTCAATGATCATAATCATCTCTCAAAATCATAATCTATAATCATTGCTCGTTTATAATATATTTGGGAGTTCACCAAATCCTTGAGCCTACAACATCTAACAAAAATTTAATCTATAGTACTCACAATTCTAATGTATATTAGTTTCCAATTCAAAATTGTGTGTGACTATGATGACTATACTATTTTAAGATAATTTAAGATGAATATATTATTTTATGTGCAAATAAAAATTCAGATAACTTTTAAAGCATATCAGTGTGTATATTTAAACTAAATGAAACGGTAGTTATATAATTCTAAAAGGCCGCACCATGGTAGGGTTATTTAAAAAAAAAAATTAATCTAGTGCGCTACGTAAAAATGAAATTACCGATGCATCTAATAATCAAGCACAATGTGACAAGGTTAAATAAAAAAAATTATGCACCATTGTAGAATTATTTCAAAAAAAAATACTCCGATGCGCTCCGTAGTATACAGACGTACCAATGAGCACCGATGCTCTAAAAGGGCGCATCGTGGTAGGTTAATTTGTAAAAAATATAATCCGGTGCACTACATAAATAATGACACATCGGTGCGTCTATTAATCGAGTGCACTAAAATAGGGTTTAAATAAAAAAAAATTACGAGCTGTAAAATTCATTTTTACCATTTTCAGTGTTGTAGGGCTCTTAAGCACTGGTGCAAAATTTGCTTCTCTAAAGCACCCTGTCGTTGGTGCTTCCCTTGCTTGCCTTCCTTCTGCCTGTTGCTCTATGTGTGGCTTTTGAATTTTTCCAAATGGTGGGAAAAATTGGTTTTTTGACTATGTGGCAACCATGCTTCCCTGACGACAAAATGTCTAGGCAATGTCTTTGTTTCTTTATAACTTAAGCTTTTAGTGGATTAAAATTCAAAATTGAGTTAAATGTCTTTATTTCTGTTTTATTTTTATTTTATTTTCTATGTGGTGCATTCAAGTCGTTAGGTTAGCACTGCAAACAGTGCACCCTGATAATTTATAGGGTACACTGAAACACAATGCCACATTTTTATGGTGGTGTGTTGGTAAACATTAAAGCATCAGTGCATCAGTTTACCGATGCCTCGCATAAAATAATATAGTTAATTTTGGCGGTGCGTATAATTACCGTTAACACACTGAGGCGTTATGGAAAACGACACACCACATGAAACAAATATATTATTTTACGCAGTTCATTGGCCAACGCATATGTTGGTGCGTTAATGTTGACCAACACACTGCCATAAAATGTGGCATTGTGTTTCGATGCATCCTATAAATTTTCATGGTGCACCGTTTGCAATGCCAGCCGAACGACTCAAATGCACTACCGAAAAAATTTAGAACCAAAATGCCAAAGTTCCATAATTATCAATTTTAAAAATTTAGTGGTGCATTGCATCTCCTTTATTAAAAAACACTGGTGCATGTAGGGAAATTATACGCACCTCCTTAACTATTTTTTTAAAAATTGTTTTACAGTGCTTTATGATTTTAAGTTGTTATTATTTAAAGCGGTGCGTAGGATAATCTTAACACACCGGTGTGTGTCATAACCTTAACGCTTCACTGCAATATGGTTATAAAACACACCACATAAAATACTATAACAAATTTTATACGGTGCGTTATGTTACATGGGCGCACCGTGGACAGTACTCACAAAGTACTATACGCACCGCGGGTGGTGCTTGACTATTTTTAGGGCGCACCGATGATGAAATTTACTTATTTTTTAAATAAGTTATTTTTCCGTATTTATAAATAAATGTCTCATTTAGTATATTTTTTGTATGATGCGGATGTATTTCATATGTTAATCATGCAAAAATATCAACAAAGATAGCAACAACAACAATAAAGGGTTGACCAGTACAATGTTGTACGGGATTGGGAGGTGAGGGAGAGGGAGAGGGATTTGTACCCTCGCCCTATTACTGTAGCGACTCATGTTCTCTTGATGAATGTAGGTCTCCTTAAGTACTATGAGGAGGCTACATCCCTGAGGGGGCACTCTGGGTTGTTGGTGCAGTTGATCAATTAATGGGATGTCCATCGACAGGATTTCCATGTGGATCCTAATCTGTGGTACCATTCCACTGAGGAGGATATGTATTTTATTACTGGGCTATCTGGGAGATGGGAGGATTTTCCCTAGTTCCCTATTTTCCCAGTAGGTGTTGTAGTAGAGAGTCGTTTCATGTACTCTTAGCGATATATTGGGGTTGATGTACTTTCCCCAGCTGATTTTTAGGTGTCTGGTGGATAAATACAGATCTCTTATTTCGATGCAGAGTAGGTTAGGTGCCTCTCACTATTAGTGATGGCCATTGCACACTTTACCAGTGATGGGTAGTGCATTAGTTGCCCACTTTTGTTTTATGTTGATTCTTTGGTACAGAGGCCACAATGTATTAGATGGTATGTCATTTTTTTGCAGTAGTTTTGTATAGCTCTAGATAGATGTTGTGTTATGATACATGGGAGGACACACTTCCTTTTTTCTTTAGAGTTGTTTTGTTTATTTTTTGATTGGTTTCCAGAGACGAGGCCTAATTTTATCTGTCAGCCTGCTAGGCCAATGACTCAGGTGTAGATGCACATGTGAGGTGAGATGATGTCCAAGAGGGGTCATCCAAAGTTTTCGACCAGGATTTCCATAGATGTATTGGGGCTACTAGCCAGTGAGACCAATCACATTTTCATGATAACACCTTGTCCTTACGTGGGGTTGGATTGGAGAGGATGTTCGAGCATCCTCTTCACTCTGGGTGAGCCACCAGATGGTATAAGTAATATTAGTGTTTTGTTTAAATTAATCTTGTTTCATTTTATTGTCTTATTTAATTAGAATAAAATTAATTTTAACATGTTCTTCAACTTATTTTATTAAATTGTTTAATGAAACTGTGTAATTATTGTTGCATAGTATATATTTTGCAGATATTGGCACATTCATTAGGGACGTGCTTCCTCCCCCACTAGATGTCGATGAGGAGATGATGCATGAGGTCGTTGCAGGTTAGGGTTCTCAGGTGGAGATACCTGGTGACATGCGTCGTAGGCTAGATACCAGATTCAGGTTGGAGTTGGGTGATCGAATCTGTGCACTTTTGATTGAGGTGGGAGTCTTCCCTATGCTAATGTGAGACATCATGGCAGATCCTATGTTCTTGGCACTTTGGAAAGATATGTCGCGCGATATGATGCCTCTTATGCATCATATCTTCATATCTTCTAGGTTACTAGGAGTGAGGATGGATGCCGATGATACACACTCTTCCTCCAATAATCGTTCGTCTAGTACCCCATCAATTGATAAGGGTGGTCGTGATCCTCCTCCTCCTCCTCCTCCTCCTCCTTCACTTCACCCAGATGAGCCGATGACACCTACTCCTCCT
Source organism: Picea mariana (assembly GCA_032191745.1). NCBI lineage: Eukaryota > Viridiplantae > Streptophyta > Pinopsida > Pinales > Pinaceae > Picea > Picea mariana. Next base: position 11,008 of record JASDQU010949855.1, on the reverse strand, counting down.
CCTCCTCCTCCTTCACCTCACCCAAATCATGAAAAAGGAACACCTATATTTCTTCCTCCTCCTCCACCTCACCTAGATCAAAAGGAAACACATATTC
>JASDQU010949854.1:0-24522 GCA_032191745.1 Picea mariana | reverse complement strand
CAAGCTATTTAGTGTGTAGTGGATGGTACCATTGAGAAAGAACAGAAAGGTATCTCTAGGCTCAACTTACGTTCTTCTTTTGTAATTATTATGATGTTTCCATGACTAACTGCTAATTAGACCACCATGTTACTCTTTTATAAAGACACTTGACTTACTTAGTCAGGTTTCTTGGAAAAATTGTACGAGAGACCTCTAGGCTTGACAGTTATGGTATCACTTCCTTATACAGTGGTGAAGAGTTTCAAGAGAAACTGCTTTAGAATGCCTTAAAAAATGAGAATGTTTGCAAAAATATGGCTAACTACAGTAAGTCAATATTCATTTGATGCTTTAACAGAAACAAAATTCAAGTATAACAATGTTTTGAAGAAAGATCTTTGAAACTGTGTACTCTCGGTGAAATAATTACTTACAGAAATATCTAGAATTGCCTTATTAAAAAAATGCAAAAACTATTTACATATATACAGTAGGAAACTCAGAAATTTTTTCAAGAAAAAGGGGGGACTTCCCCATATACTAGGGCCAATGCCTTGTCAGCTGTCATGACCTGTAGAAAATCTTCTCTGGAAATGGTCTTATGATAAAATTTAAGCCGATGTCCATTTACCACAAAGGAGACTTGTCCATCATCAATTTTTTTAATTTTTACAGCTCCATTGTCATATACAGTGTCTACCTCGTAAGTGCCCAACCACCAAGTGGTCAGATTTCCTTTGAAGTTTTTGAATCGGGAATCAAACAACAGGGCCCAATCACTAGGCTGGAAGTGCTTCTTCAAAATAAATTTTTCATGCCACTTGATCCTCTAGTTATGGACTAATATCGTTCATTGGATGGCATATTGCCAGATTTCATCCAACTCATTTAGTTGTAGGGATCGTTTCTTTTGAGCCTCATCCAGGTTCAATCCTAACTCTGTGGCAATATGGAAGTTCCTTACTTGGAATTCTATAGGTAAAAGTACTTGTTTCCCGTACACTAGCTCATAAGGGGTATACCCAGTGGTATTCCTCCAGGTAGTCTGGTATGCCCACAAAGACTCTGGGAGCCTATCAGCCCAATCCCGATGATGTAACTGAATGGTCTTAGTCAAGATGGCTTTCAGAACTTTGTTTGTGGATTCTACCTAACCATTGGCTTGCAGGTGGTATAGGGAAGATTTACGATGTTTAATCCCATATTTCTCTGTTAGCTCTTTCATCATCTTGGAAGTAAATTGAGTGCCTTGGTCGGTAACAATTTCATGAGGGACACTGAAGAGGATAAAGATGTCTTCATAGATAAATTCGACAACAGACTTCTCTGTGGCCCTGAATAGGGCTTTTACCTCTACCCATTTGGTGACATAGTCCGTACAAACCAAAATATAGTTATTCCTACAAGACATGGATGCAATTGGCCCTACAAAGTCAAGGACCCATTTTTCAAAGGGTTCTGTTAGCGTCGAAATTCACTCCTGGATTGCTGCAGGAGCAGAGCCCGACGCCCATCATTTTTATGTCATGATGGTTTATAGATGGGGTGACCAGATGGAAACCAACTCAAAACAATATCATTCCAACTCCAAAACTAGGCCAGGCATGCATAGGTGAGTGAGGTCTTATATAAATTTCAAACAGTGAGTTGTAATAAGGGTGAGTAGGGGGGAAGACTTGTATAAGAGGAGTGCAAGGGTCTGTCGTAAACAACAGGTTTCCAATAGACTGGGAAGAAAACATCCAAACGCAAGATCTTCTTACATTCAAATACATAAAACCAGAGAATACAACGATGCAACGATATATCCTTTATCACGACATAATTGCAACAATTCATGTGAATCATTCGATCATGAACTCCCTAGTATGAGATGAAAGATTAGATGGAGTAGGAAAAACTATTTCTCATAAAACAAGAAATCTCATATACAGATGCACAACTAGGGAACTAGAATGGTTGTTAAAACTTTACAATCGAGAGTTGTGCTCTCCCATTGATCCTTTACAAAATGGTGAAAATGCCTACATATACTTCGAGCTGACTCAGGTGTTAAATATGCGATCATATCATGAATTCAATGCTTGACATTGAGGAGATTCTCTATCAGGCGGTGCACGAAGACGCTAGACAGACTGCCCATGCAGTCGTTCATTAGATGCAATCTCTATCAAGATGGGCTGTCAGTCTACCTCTATGCTTGGTCCTTTCTTGGCCTTCTATTTATGGAAGAGGACAACGTTCAACCACCATCAACTACCACAATAACTACTTCCTTGGGATTGGGAATGGCCTTGGTCAACTTTGTATTCGGATGACATGGCAGATTTTCTTTGGATGTTTCTTTGTTGGACTTCTATGAGGGGACCCCTATGGAGGACATGGATGAGGGTGAGATGAGAGACGTTGAGGTGGAAGCACTAGGTGGTGAAGAAACGGAGGCTGGGACACCAGATGGTGAGGCGATGTATCGCGAGAAGGTGACAATGAGGCCGCAATGCGACAGGTTGGGGACTAAGGACACAACACAGGTGGAAGTGGCGTAGAGTACGGAGGTACAAGTGGGTGGTACCAAAAGGTAGAAGAGGAGCGGGAGATGTCACAAGAGAAGACACATGGTGGAAGTAGTAAGAGGAGGGAGTAGGATATGTGACAAAAAGGGGGTCTGCTATTGCGCCATGTGTCCTTTAGATGGACCGTCTAGACTCTTTCGGGATTTCTAGCACTGGGGGTTCACGATGAAATGCTTCTTAAAATCTTGATTGATCAAACCACGAGAACACAGATGTATGTCGCGTGTCCTCCAGAGGAACGTTCGAGATGGCATTTGATGTTAGAAGAGGGCTGCCTCCATGATCAGGCTCGCTTGACGTGACCAGGTGCTAGGACCATAGGCCCAGCTTCAAAGGTGCTTATCATCATTTCGGGGTTCGGGGTTTCAAAATATGAAATGACGGGGGACATTTACCCCTCAAACTCTCGACTGTCGATATGCCGACTTGACTAGATCCTGCGCCACGTGCCACTGGATCAGACGACCCAGATTTAGTCTTGAAATAGGGGCACTTTTTCTGATGCTATATATCGGGTAACTTTATAGCCCCGAAATCTCGATGACCACTGATCTATTTCGTCGCTTAATTTAAGACCGAACTGGACTTCTTCTGTGAGCTACACTCGATGCTTATGGTTGCGGCCTTTGAATAAAACTCACCTGACCAGCTTTCAAAATCCCACTTCCATGCGTTTACATCAAAGGCCTCAAATCGGAGAGGAAAACATCCTTGTACAAGAAATGTCGCTAACATTAGGCTCCATGGTGGATAGAGTCGTCCCTATGATGCTCTAAGAACTCATTCCGCAGCTTCAATGCCTTGTTGTTGGGCTATGGAGTCAAGCTCAAAACATCCCGCTTCTGAAAATATAGGTCAAAAAATAAAGCAAAACAAAATAAAATACATGCTCGAAAAAGATTATTTCTATACAATCCTAATTCTAATGAAATATTTCACATGGGGATAGGTGAACGCTGATTTCCACCATAGCCATTCAAGCAGCTTCCTAGATAGAAGCTCCTTCCTTCTGTCAATGATCATTAGTAGATGGTGTAGCCATGACAGCAGAATGGTTAGACTCTTCAACTCCTCCTTACAGGTTGGAGTTGAGATGAAATAGGGCGGCTCCAAGGCATAGGGGAAATGCCACTCCATGTACTTGCAAACAGGGTCATGGAATGATTGGTAAATTCTAGAAAATGGGGGACAAACACCCTCCTCTGCTACACAGTTGTTCACCTGTGGCTGAATGTCTCTGATAAGCACAGGTTGGTGGTGGAAAACTGACGTAGGCTCGCTGCTCTTGGGCGGTGGCTGCTCGCTGACTGGCTCTGGACAGAAAATATTTTGCTCCTCTGGTTCAGTCTCCCCCAGGTCTGATTCGTATTCATCATAAATAGGGACCATGGGGTGGTTCTGTTCTTCCTCGTACTACTCAGCATCTCCTCAAAGACTGAGGTGGCTAATTTCCTCGTGATAATTTTTTTTAGTGAGCAGAGGTTAAGGCTCTGCGACCTGCTCTTGGAAATCCAACATATCGAGCTCAAACTCTGATTCGTGACTGTCATAAGTGGGCTGGCTGCTCTGATCAGCAAAAGGTGATGTCGGGTTCCACTTCTCCTCTTCTGGATAATCATCAAAGTCGGGGGGGAACAGAGCTTCTCCAACTTGCAGAAGTGGAACTATCCCCCGCTCCTCCGTTTCGACCCTGAATGTAAACACATCATGGGAGATCTCATGAAGGAAAAGAGAACAATCCTCTTCCATAACTACCTCTTCATCATTTTGATCTAAGAAAGCAAGCTCATCGGGGGTAGATGTTAATTCATTTATGAAATCTTCAATCATTTCCTTGAAAGATCCATCTACAACATCTGCCTTGGAGACTGGAAAATCCTCCCCATTGTCCTCAGATTTCAACCTTGCATGTTGGGCAGTCAGAGATTTCGCCTGCTCTATCAGTTCACTCAAAGCATCTTCTTCCCCCAATCTTCTATCCTTACAGCCCTCATCATCACAGCCTTCATCAGACATAATCATATCTGGGAGGATTTCTTCTTCTTGGCTCTCCCATGGATCAGATCCATAATGACCATAAACAAGACCCGTGGGAAATCTTTTTCCATAATCGCCCTCAGTAGAGCTGCTAAGGGCCTCTACTTCAAAGGATGGGAAATCCTCAACACATTGTTCAGCTTCCCACCTGTCAAGTCTGGCAGTGATAGATTTTACCAACTCCATAACTTCGCCCAAAGCATCTTCTTCCTCCTCAGGATCTTCATAATCATCCATTGTAGAGATACCAAAATCCTCTGTACATCGCTCAGCTTCCCACCTGTCAAGTCTGGCACTGATAGATTTTACCAGCTCCATAACTTCACCCGAAGCAGACGAATGGGGAGGAGAAATGACTGATTTCTGATCCAGGTCATCAGGGTCATCCTCATAGCCTACATAAGAGACAGCTCTATCTTGTACACATTTGTTGTAGTATCCCTCACAACAGCTATGAAAAATCAACTCAGAGGGATAAATCTCCTGACAATAGGCAGTGAAGGCTGCATGGAATTCAATGAGTGAACAAATGCTAGCAGGGGGTAAAGAATGATACCATCTACACGCATCCCCTGCTAACGAGAACATGAACATTTTCAGTAATACATCCTCATGATGTATCTCCCACTGATGCATGAGTTCATGAAACTCACTGAGGTGTTGAGCAGGGTTTTCCTCTTCAAGTTTTCCAAATATGGGAAAATNCAGAATCAATTGATCGTTGTCATTCTGCCCAGGGAAAATCTTCAACTTCGTCCCCGACAACGGTGCCAGAAATGTTAGCGTCGGAAGTCACTCCTGGATTGCTGCAGGAGCAGAGCCCAACGCCCATCAGTTTTATGTCATGATGGTTTATAGATGGGGTGACCGAATGGAATCCAACTCAAAACAATATCATTCCAACTCCAAAACTAGGCCAAGCATGCATAGGTGAGTGAGGTCTTATATAAATTTCAAACAGTGAGTTGTAATAAGGGTGAGTAGGGGGGAAGACTTCTATAAGAGGAGTGCAAGGGTCTGTCATAAACAACAGGTTTCCAACAGACTGGGAAGAAAACATCCAAACGCAAGATATTCTTACATTCAAATATAGAAAACCAGAGAATACAATGATGCACCGGTAAATCCTTTATCATGACATAATTGCAACAATTCATGCGAATCAGTCGATCATGAACTCCCTAGTATGAGATGAAATCTTAGATGGAGTAGGAAAAACTGTTTGTCATAAAACAAGAAATCTCATATACAGATCCACAACTAGGGAACTAGAATGGTTGTTAAAACTTTACAATCGGGAGCTGTGCTCTCCCATTGATCCTTTACAAAATGGCGAAAACACCTACATATACTTGGAGTTGAATCAGGAGCTAAAGGCATGATCATATCATGAATTCAATGCTTGACGTTGAGGAGCTTCTCTATCAGGTGATGCACGAAGACGCTGGACAGACTACCCATGCAGTCGTTCGTCAGATGCAATCTCTATCAAGATGGGTTGTCAGTCTGCCTCTACGCTTGGTCCTTTCCTGGACTTCTATTTATGGAAGAGGAAAACGTTCAACCACCGTCAACTACCACAATAACTGCTTCCTTGGGATTGGGAATGGCCTCGGTCAACTTTGTATTCAGATAACGTGGTAGATTTTCTTTGGATGCTTCTTTGTTGGACTACTATGAGGGGACCCCTATGGAGGACATGGATGAGGGTGAGATGAGAGGCATTGAGGTGGAAGCACTATGTGGTGAAGAAACGAAGGTTGGGACACCAAATGGTGAGGCGATGTATCGTGAGAAGGTGACAATGAGGCCACAATGTGACAGTTTGGGGACTAAGGACACAACACAGGTGGAAGTGGCATAGAGTACGGAGGTACAGGTGGGTGGTAGCAAAAGGTAGAAGAGGAGCGGGAGATGTGACAGGATAAGAAACACGGTGGAAGGTAGTAAGTGGAGGGAGTAGGAGATGTGACAAAAAGGGGGTCCGCTATTGCACCATGTGTCCTTTAGATGGATAGTCTAGACTCTTTCAGGATTTCTGGCACTGGGGGTTCACGATGCAACGCTTCTTAAAATCCCGATTGATCAAACCATGAGAACATGGATGTATGTCACATGTCCTCCAGAGGAACGATCGATATGGCATTTGACGTTAGAAGAGGGTTGCCTCCATGATTAGGCTCGCTTGACGTGACCGGGTGCTAGGACCACAGGCCCAGCTTCAAAGGCGCTTATCGACATTTCGGGGTTCGGGGTTTCAAAATATGAAATGACGGGGGACATTTACCCCTCGAACTCTCGACTACCGATATGCCAACTTGACTAAATCCTGTGCCACGTGCCACTGGATCGAATGACCCAAATTTAGTCTTGAAATAGGGGTGCTTTTTCTAACGCTATATATCGGGTAACTTTATAGCCCCAAAATCTCGATGACCGCTGATCTGTTTCGTCACTTAATTTAAGCCCAAAATGGACTTCTTCTGCGAGATGCACTCGACGCTTATGGCTGCGGCCTTTGAATAAAACTCACCTAACCAGCTTTCAAAATCCCACTTCCATGCGTTTACATCAGAGGCCTCAAATAGGAGAGGAAAACATCCCTATACAAGAAATGTCGCTAACAGGTTCTATCATAACTTGGGCCTGTAAAGGCATTTTTTCAGATGATGTAGGTCTTCCTATCCTTTGGCAACTATCACAACTTCTCACATACTTGGCAGCATCTTTGAAAATGCTAGGCCAATAGTAACCTAAATGTAATACCTTATATGTTGTGCGTTTGTCAAAGAAATGGCCACCACATGGTCCATCATGACAACTTCATAGTATAGTAGGTACCTCATCCTCTCGGACACATCTACGAATAATCAAATCAGGACCTGTGCAAAAAAGATCATGACCAACCCAAGAGTAATTATCACTTTGTGTAATAATTTTTCTCTTTTCATGAGGTGACAAATGAGACGGTAACTCCCTAGTGGCCAAATAGTTTGCCATATCCGCAAACCATGGGGTATTGACAGAAAGGGAAAAGAGGTCCTCATCTGGTAAACTATCATATAGAGGGATATCATCATCCTCATTTTTTATTCAGGAAAGAAAGTCAGCTATTGCATTATCTTTCCCAGGTCGGTCAAGCACAATAATATTAAATTCTTGCAATAACAAGAACCACCTAGTCACTCGGCCATTAGTTATAGGTTTGTTCATGAGGAACCTAATGGCGGAATGATTAGTGTGTACAAATACTCCATAACATGTAATGTAATGACGAAAATTTTTAATAGCATGAACAACTACCAAGAACTCTTTCTCAGTGACTGTGTAGTTTAACTCGGCAAGGGACAAGTTCTTTCTTAGTAAATAAATGGCATAGGATTGTTGGTCTTCTTTCTACCCTAATACCCCTCCTATTGTTGTGTTGGAGGCATCAATGGATATATGAAATGGGAGAGTCCAATTGGGCCCTCTAAGAACTGGTGCCATAGACAACTTAGCTTTCAGGGTTTCGAAGGTAGTTTGACACTGCTCAGTCCAAAAAAAATCAACATCTTTTATCAATAATCCAAACATAGGTGTAGCAATCTTTGTAAAATTTTCAATAAACCGCAGGTAATGTCTGACATGTCCAAGAAAGCTTCTCACCTCTTTTTGAGTCTTGCTAGGTGGAAGTATAATAATGACCTCAATCTTTGCAGGATCAAATTTTATTCCTTCAGATGAAACATGATGGCCTAGAACCACTCCTTCAGTTAACAACATTTTTCATTTTTCATGACTTAGGGATAGGTTCATTTCCTGGCATCTAATGAGGACTTTTTCTAAGTTGTCTAAGGCTTCTTGGTAAGTGTTTCCATAGACCGTGAAGTCATCCATGTATACCTCCACACAATCATGAATAAGATCGGAAAATATCCCTAATATTGCTCGTTGAAATGTGGCAGGAGCATTACACAATCCAAATGGTAAGACCCTATAGGCATAGGTGCCCCATGGACAAGTAAAGGTAGTCTTGTCCTGGTCCTTGGGTGCTATAAGAATCGGGTTGTACCCACTGTACCCATCTAGAAAGGATAAATACTTCTTTCTGGACAAGGTATCTAGAACTTGGTCAATGAAAGGAAGAGGAAAGTAGTCTTTCAGAGTGGCCTTGTTGAGTTCCTGGAAATCAACATAGATTCTCCATTTCCCGATAAGTTTCTTTGGAACCACTACAAGTGGGGATACCCACTTACTATAGGATATGGGATAGATAAATCCGACATTTAGCAACTTTTTAATCTCCTCCTTGACTATATCTTTGAGTGTTGGGTTCATCCTTCCCAGGGGTTGCCTAACAGGTGTCACTTCCCCCTGGGTATATATGTGATGGATGCATGTGTCAGGGTGTATACTCTTCATGTCCGTGTATTCCTAGGAAAATGCTCCTGATTGTTCTTTAAGTATATCTACTAACTGTTTCTATTGGTTTGTATATAGCCTGGAGTTTATATGTAAAAATTTCCCTGGACTAATCTCGTAGGGAATAGTATAAGACATCGCAGACTCATCTATTTCGAAAAAAGATGTCTAAGAAAAATTGGATGGGTCTAATTGTTCTTGAAATTCTTCCCCAAACATGTACTCAAATTGGGGAAAAGACTGTGGAAAATCCACACATGTAATAGCATAAATGAATTGGTTTAGCACGTTTTCTGTTGTGTGCTTTTGAAGTGCCCATGCATGGTCACTTGGAAATATGGGTTCTTCCCAGTGTTCATTCTTGTATGGACATTCATGCCACCATAGATTCTCCATAATAGGTTGATATGGAGGGAAAATGGTGAGCTTATGGATAGAGAGACCATTTGAGATGGTCATTTCTCCTTCTCTACAGCCAATAAATGCATTGGCTGTGGCTAGCCAAGGTCTTCCCAAAATAACAGGATGGTCTCTAACAGGATCCTTTGAATGAATGACAAGAAAATCTACGGGGTACTCCCATGAGGATAATGTAACCATGAAATCATCTAAAATCCCTTCAGGTATAACCTTAGTTTTATCTACTAATTCCAAAATGGTTAGGGTAGGCCGAAGAAGAGGTTGTAACTGTAATTGTTCCAAGGTAGTAGCAGTCATAACATTGATGGTTTCCCTTAGGTCTATGAGAGTGTTTCTAATGGAGACCTTATTAATGGTTATGTTCACTATGGGGTTTCCTGGATTCCCATATTTTGCTAGCTTTGGATGCTCTGATATGTACTCAAAGATTCCTCCTACCAAATGTACTTTCGGGGGATCCTTTTGCTTCCTACATGGCTTCTTAATACACAATTCTTTGACTACCTTACTATAGATTGGAATGTCTTGAATGGCTTGAAGTAGGGGAATTTTGACACAAATATTTTTCAATTCATTCAAAATGTCAAATTCCGGTCGGGTGGTAGGTTTCTCGATTACCAATCGGTTTGGATAAGGAGGGACCTTCATAATTTGTGAAGGTTCATTTTGGGGAAGCTTGGGTTCTTGATTCTTTGAGATAATAACATATTCCCAGCTAGTGTCATCCATGGTTTGTTTGGTGATTTCTTCTTCTTCTTCTTCCTGGATGACTACTTAAGGTCTCTGCCTATCTAGAACTTTCCCCATCTTAGTTGAATTTCCTATAATGGAACAGGAGTAATAACATATGTTGGGAAGGCCTACATCTCAACATTGTTAAGAGGTTGAGGGGGATTATTATTAGGATCTGGCACTGGCTATGCTAGTAATATTGTTGGTTTCGGGGAGCTTGCATTTTGAAATTGTAGTGGTTGTTGTTGTGGGATAGTAGGTAAAGGTGGTGGAACAAAACCTGTAAAACGTTGTAGAGTGTTCGATGAGAACTGAGGATAAGGATGGTTGTACATAAGGATAGGTGGATCTTGAGGGTTTTCTTGGTTGTGTCCTCCCCTCCATCCTTGAATACAAGGATGTTGGTACTGAATAGACCAGTTTTTCCAACCTGGTGAGTTCCATTGTTGTTGTTGATAATAGGGTGGAACTTGAGACTGTAGATCCGGGTATGTGGGTTGATTCCTAGGCTGCCATGGCCTCCTAGGTGCATAAGAAGACTCCCCAGGATCCCCACTCCTATAGATGGCTAATAAATAGGGCAATGATGGACATTTTCCAGTCACATGGTCTTCTGTACAGAAGCCACAAACTGAAATGTTATCTAATGGGCACTCCCTTGAGGAATGCTTCCTCCTACATCTTGGGCAATATATGCTCATTGCTGCATTTTCCTCCCCCTATTTCTTTTTTAGTTTAAGGGTATCCAACTGGGAACCTATTATGCTTAAGATATAAGTCTTAAAGTTTTCTAAAAGTTTCCCTATCTCTTCTCTCGTGATACCACCTGAACTAACTGGTTTTAAGCTTCTATTGTAAGGGTCCTGGACATTCTTCCTTGTTTTGGATCTACTCCTTGAGTAATTTTTACACATTTCACATATTTCAGAAAATGGTTTATGAGAGATGTCACCTAATGCCATCAAGTTAAGCATCTCTAAATATTCTTCTGAAATTCCCCTAAGGAAAAGAGCCCTAATTGCATCCTCTGGGAGGTCATGGTATTTTGACTTCTAGGAGATATAACCAAATCTTTCCATATAATCTTTGAGGGTCTCATCTTCTAATTGTTGGATTTTAAAAATGTCATTATGAGACTCTTTGGTCTTCCAGTAGTCTTGGTACTTCTTGAGAAATATGTCTTTCATGGTTTCCCAATACCTAATACTGGATTCTCCCAACCCCATGAACCATCTTAGTGCAGAGTCTTTGAGGGTGGTAGGAAGGAGTTTTAATTTCTGGGCATCTTGTACGTAGTTGTAGCTCCTACAAAAGATGTCAAATTCAAATAGGAAGGTGTCTGGATCTTCACTGTTTTTACCATAAAAGGTAGGCAGTGCTGAGAGAGGAATATTCTTCATGTTGACATTCAGAGTGGTGTCTAAAATTGAAAACCCGAAGGTAGTTTTGGTTTGGTGTCTAGTTTCTTCTTCCTCTCCATGTCTTACATTGTTATGGTCCTCCTGATCATCCATATTAGCTTGATTTCCGAAATGAGAGTACCTAGGTGGTTTTATCTTTGAAGAAAACAAGGTTTCCCTTCGATGGAAAGGTATTCCTATGGATTGGATGTCTGGGGATCTACTCGAGCCAGTTGAGACTATTGGTGCCAAAGTTTCTATGTCAATTTGAGAGATGATTACATTAGTTGAACTACCAAACAAAATATTCACATGTTCAGGGTCCCCTGGTGGTGGTGTAAAAGAAAAGGTTGTATTGTTTGGTTCTGTGGAACACTCGAGTGGTCTTTCCTCCTGTCCTAATATGATTGATTCTTTAGTTTCTTGTTCTATAGTGCTCCCTGTGTTATTCCCTTCAGAGACTATTTTATTTCTTTGAGTCGAGCTAGCTTCTGTTTTTCAGTATTGGTCTACGGATTTTATAAGAGGAACGTTCCTTCCCCCAAAGAGATCAAAAGGAACCTTGGTTGAAAGGTCTGATTTTGATTTAATGTATCTACCTTGTGGGTCTCTAGGCCTATTCATGAAAGAAAGAAAAAACAAACAAAAAAAGCTACCATTTGATTCCTAGGTCGATTGATGAAAAATAAAAACAAAACAAAAAGCTACCATTGGGTTTGGGGGAACCTACTATAGCATATGCGCAGGTTCTTACCTCTCATCTTAAATTCCCCCCATCCACCAATCTAATGCTAAGGTCTAGGAATGATCTATTTCCTAAATACTTCTTACCTTGAGACAACTCCCCGGCAATGGCGCCAAAAATGATGGGTGTTCTATATGCACTAAAAAGACACTTAAAAACCCTTAATTAAATTGTCAACCCGGGGTAAGTAAACTTAGAGTTGTAGAAAAATATATGCCAAAGGTAGAAGGCTGGTAGGAGTATAGTCTAACTAAGGAAGGCAGCTATCTAAGGCTAATCTACTCAAGCAAAACTATCTAATGAGCAAACCCTACTATGAAAAATGAAACTAGGTAACCTAAATACTTTTGGGTCAAGGGTCGATGGATAGTTACTAAGAAAGAAAATGAAAACTCTGTGTAAAGAAAACTAGTTTAACCATAAACAAAAGCAAACTAATAAGCATAATAAGCAAATGACAAAAGCAAACTTCTTTAACTTGCCAACCTACATTCAATGAGAAACTACCCTATGAAAGAAAATGAATAAGCAAGTAAGCAAAAGCACCTATCTAACCTATTAAAGAAAATAGACAAGTAAGCAAAGACACCTAACTAACCTACTAAATCAAAAGACAAGTAATCAAAGGCAACTAACCAACCTATGAAAGAAAAATACAAGTAAGCAAAGGAAACTAACTACTGCAAGAAAAACTTCTCGTTGAACAACTATCTAGCCTAAGAGGCAAGTGGACTAAATGCCTAATGCAAAACTATTTCTCTTGCATGAAAGGAAATTTAAATGCTCAATGCAATGCATGAAAGGAAATCTAGTCTATTGAGAGAAAGAAAGACTACCAACTAATTCTTGAGCAAACTGTTATATAATCTATCAAAGCAAAGTCTATCTATCCTATAGCAGCAAATAAGACTATTTCCTAAGCTATGAAAGCAAGAAACTATATCTATGAAAGCATGAAAACTATTCTTTATGACAACTTAGATATAATGTTGGTGGTTTTGTGAATGCCTTCAGTGGTGAAGGATGATATCTCGATGACACTTGACAACAAAGGACAATTCCAATAGTATAAGCTCAACACTAATCTAGATGGCAAAATGAAAGGTGTGGAGTAAACAATCCAATGAAAACTTAGCCATGATAAAAGTAATGTTAAATACCCTGCATATTCATGTATAAACCATCAACAACATAACGAGATCATCATTATCTAACTAAGAAATTTAATTTCATTTTAATCTATGAAAGGAAATTGCGTAAAAGAAAACTATGTTATGTCTACTCTAACCATTCAAACTGCAATAAAGAAATAATTAAAAACAGATATTAAAAACAGATATTAAAAAGTAAATTAACAATCTATATTAACCAACATCTACTTAAATGAAATCTATATAAAACTGAAGTAAGCAAGCGTTAACTAAAAACTAGAATTAAATCTATCCATCCATCAATCCTTGTCAGAAGAAAACCCAAATTAAAACTATGTTATGTTCTATTTAAAAATCTGTTCTAAACTTGACTGTAAAATTATAAAAGAAAGCATCATTTAACATCTACTTTTCACACGGGGTTAGTATAAAGAGTGAGAGAGAGAGAGAGAGAGAGAGACTTTTAAATATTTTCCTATCCTACAAAATCAATACATGCTAATATGTATCCACGTCTAACCTGCAAAACAATTAGAACAATTAAGCTACAACAAACTAGTTAGCACAATAAAAATATACATGTACAGAAAATAAAAAGAGAGCAATTAGATTAGGAAATGCAAAATAGACATGAAGACAGTTACCAAACTGGTGGTGGTCCCCCCAGCAAGTCGTGCTCACTCTCTAAAAGCACACCACAAACTCAGCAGGCCAAATTCACCATAAAAATCCAAAATGCAGTTCTGGCATAATTTTGGCAATGTAAAACTCAAAAACAGAGAAAAACGAGTTTGTCTCCAATACAATGGTTCTTCTACTTGCTTAACAATATTATGACAATCCTATCAGTATTTATAAGCTTACAACCCAAGTGGTTGTCCACAGGAGGGTCGAACGACTTCTAATTTCGGCAAAATATAATAAATGATGCCCTAACAGATAAAACGGAGTGAGCCAATAATAGCCTTCTTTGGACAACTGAAACTGAGTTGTCTGGAGTTCAGTATCTAGAGTGGATAAGGACAAACAAAACCCATGTTCCCGATTCACTCAACACTGGTTTCCAATGCCATAACCGCCAACTCGCCTTCCATTTCTATGCAATACGGAGTGTTGGAACGAGTGTCGAATCGAGTGTCAGATCAAGTGCCGAAACTAGAAACATAGTGTGTTTTTTCCCTGTAACACCAAAAAAATGTGAATTAGCTCTTGGAAACCATAAAACATGATGAATTATATTGATTCAATCATTAAACATGAATTACACGTACCGTATGGCGATCATACCATTTTATCATGAAATTCTTCAAAAAGCTCCTTTAAAAGATGAAAAATGCATATGCTCATGTAGCAAAAATGTATAATAACCATCATGAAAGTGATCATATCTTGGGCCTAGCACTAAGGGAAAGTAGTGAGTGATTCGGGATATAGGCCCAATAGCCATAGAGATATAACAAATATTCACATAGTCATGTGTGTTGTAGTCTCTAGGAGGAGGGGGAATATCTTGTCGAGGACTCATCGGGGAGTTAGGTGGGGTGGGAGGTGGAAGATCCCACCAATTATGTACTAGGGAGTTAGATGGGGTAGGAGATAGGGCCCTCTTTTGATGGGGTGAGGGAGGCAAAGACTGCGGTTGGGGTCACAATGCTAATTGTTCTTATTTGAGGTCATGATTCGTGAAGCTTATTGATTTTGGCCATACAACAAATGTGGTACTTGATAATTGTATGATGAACATAGGTGAAATGGCCTTCCTATCCATAAATACTACATGAGTTACTATTCGATGAATGTTATGATACAACACCTTAAAAAAGATAAAAATTCAATGAATATAGTCCACTTCGAGGGGGAAACCTCCTTTTATAATATATCCAATTCAGAATACAATATGAGATGTGATAATATGATCCTAACATGAGGTATCCTTGGTGTATATATATATATATATATATATAATACACACACACACACACACACACACATATATATATATAGGAGACAAAGGGTACAATTATAATGAAAGGGTACCATGTAGAGTTATAGCCAACATACAATTATAGTACTATAAATTTAATAATTCAATATTTAGGGATTAATAAGGGGTTTTACACATAAAATGAGGATTTGTCTAGGTCTTCACATGCCTCTCCCCTTCAAAGAAGTGTTTTTCTCCAAACTTGACTAACTGCGGGTGTTTATGCATGAAGAAATCATCTTCCCATGTTGTGTCTTCCACTGGTGGGTTCTTCCATTTGAAGATGTACTCCATGATTGCTCGATTTCTCAGTTTCTTAATCACTGTTTCAAGGATTGTTTCTCATTCTAGAATGATTTTCCCTTCTTCATTATTCTCTAGTAAAATAGTTTGGACTAGGATCTTGTTGTTGATTACCTTCTTTAAGCAAGAAACATGGAAGATTGGATGTACACATGAAGATGGAGGAAAATCCAATTTGTAAGCCATACTTCCAATTATGTACTACCATGTAGAATCCACATGTATCCATGTGATTATGCGCACCCAATGTGGAACTTACATGTCCTACATGGAAGGTTTGGTGGTTGACTGGGCGTCAGCATGGTGCCTTCCACCCAGTCATCGAATCCTTAGTTCACCGACTCTCAATGATTTTCACTATTTGTATGGGCCAAGAGGCCTTCCCAGTGGGCCAATGGTAGGATGACCTGACATGACGATGTATGAGGTCGCCAAACCAATGCACCAAAAATAGGAGTCACCATATGATGGGGCTATGTACCCTGGGTGCCAACTCATCCCAGATCGGGTCTCTTGGGCCATATGAATAATGAAAAGGGTCGAGATTCGGTGAACTAAAGGTCTGATGACCAGGTGGTAGGTTCCATGTTGATTCCCATCCATCCACCACGCCTTGTAGGTAGGACGTCAGTTCCATGTTGGATGGGAACAATGACATGGATGCCACATGGAAGTACAAATGCATTTGGTCAATAAAGTCCCACAAACTTTAAGAGGTCATATATTTTGATCCAGAACTTAGATTTGGAAAAACTTAGAGTTGTTGGAAAGATATTGTTTAGAAGAATATGATGGTACTCTTTTGAAAGGTGTTCGAGGAGGTTGAGGAAAAGAAACTTTTAATACCCCATCCCTTAAAAGGGTACTTAGGGGGTTGGGTGTAATACAATTGCATGAAGGTTACCGTAATTGTGTCACTCACCTTAATTAGTTGGTCTTGGGCCTTAATCATTCCAACAAACTTACGGAAGGCTCTTTTATATGATCTTCATTATTTTAGGTCCAGGTCCTAATCACTCTAGACTAAGATTTGGAACAATAATTCTACTTGTTGATATATCTTAGGAACTTTTTATATTGGTGCTTCTTATTTAATTGTTAGTCATATTGACCCAAGTTGGTTGACCAACCACTCCACTAATGTATAAGGACCCAATTTATTTCTCTAGAAATTGTTGATCCACGTCCTCGAAGGTGAAGGATAGACAATAATGAATCTCCTCTACATGGGCCAATAGAAGAGACCCAAGATGCATTGAACAATCCTAGAAGGGAGGAGCCAATGCAAGAATATCATAGCAAGGAAGAACTATTTGTCAAAGGGTACTTAAGCAATTTGGATAGTCACATATAGATTCCTAAGAGGGTTCCATGTCGTCCTCCATATGGAAATCTTAGTCCCATCAATGTTCAATATATTATTGATTCAACTCCAAAAATTTCAGTCTTTACCTTACTAATCCTCAAATGCCACTTATTTTTCACACTCATAACTACAATAATCATAGTCATATTGCACATAAAAATCCTCTTTACCAATGTTCTATGATGGATAATTCTATTATTACTTCAATATCTAGGGGAAACCATACCCCCATGTCAGTTTTTTCTAAAGGAGGAGTTAAACCTCCCATTTTAGGTATACCTATGACAAGAACATTCCCATCCACATCTAGAGTTTTAAGTGGAGGTACCTTCCCTCCCCTGATAACTCCTAATAGCGTCATTGGGGCTCAAACCTCTTCTTTGTATGGTGGTGGTTGTTTCTCATTTGGGATTCTATCTATTGGAATGTCGCATGTTGTGGCCATTACACCACCTGTCTTCCCAAATGTTAACATGTTAGTGGGGATTTCACCTATCCCTTTCCCTACCTTTCCATTTGTAGGGGGGAATATCCCTACATATATTCCATCCATGGGAAAATGATATTTTTATATTTTAAAGATGTCTATGGAAATCACACCTTTCCCAAGAATGGGAAACATGATGAGCATAGGATTTCCTCCATTTTTCCAGATTTTAATAGGATTCCCCCAAAACCGTGTTTTTCAAATAACCACTCCTTTATGCCTAATAGTGGTTACATACCAAGTAATTAATTCATGAGTACCAACCAAATGATGTTAAAGGATCCCACAGGATGGAACTCATTGACTCAAATGAAATTACCTTCTTTATCAACATCTAATCCGCTAGATTTAACTAAGCTAACCAATGACTTGATTTTGCATGATCCAAGCTATACTCTAGTTCCTACTAAGCTAACTTCAAACATTCTGAAGTTTGAAGGTAAATATATATAATACCCTGTAAATCATGTCATGAAATTCCATATTTGGTATTTTTCAAACTCATTGATGGATGATAGCATTAGGCTCACACTTTTCCATTGCACCTTCACTTGAGTAACCAAAAAATGATACATTGAGCTCCAACCAACCTCATTTTTAAACTTTGATTCTTTGGCATCGAGATTCTTGAATTGATTCTAGTTTCCCATCTACTATGAGATAGGGACAAATATTTTCACTTGATTTTATTAGGAAACTTCCACACATATCTCTAACCATACCCAAATCCTTGATGAGTTCTTGCTAGACTATTTTTAAAGTCTTTATTTCCTTATATTTCCAAGGATGTTGCTTTGTTGGGGATGAAAACTAAAGATCAATATATATTTAGAGCCCAACATTTGAATTTGGTTTATTCTCAATCCAAGGTTCTTTACAAGAGTTTTCCCAATTCACCAAGGGTAGAAATATATCCCACCAATCCCAAGTTAGGACCACATGCCTATGGTGTGATTGGTTCTATGTAAAGTGTCATAGCCAACCATATTACATACTAGATGAGAAAAATGTATTTCCATTATAATTTTCCTATGGTTGCATAAGTTTATCCTAGTACCTATAGCCCCATTCAATCCTCCAGTTTACACATTATTTAGACATATAACCCAAAGGAAAACCAACAACCTATAGAAAAGAAGAAAAACAAAAATAATAAAGGGGGATTTAGGGAATAATGTGAATAATAAAAATTCTAGCAGGGGTAAGAAGGAGAAGAAGGTCAAATTTCCATGCAATACTTGTAAGGAAGACCATATTACTCACCAATGCCCCAGTTTGGAGGATTCACAATGATTGTTGGTGCAGTGTAGTACTCACTAGAAAACATTCATTTTAATGAACCCTTTCTATTGCGGATAAATATCACCTATGGATAAGAAAAACCTCCCTTGTATCTACCCTTGTCCAATATAGATAGCAAGATAGATCACAATATGCTTCTCCCAAGATATACCATATTTTCCTATTTATGTTATTAAAGTGGGATGGAAAGGCATACCTTATTTCTAAAGGTTATCCTCACATGTTCCTAGCTAGTGCAACTCCAAAGATCTATCTCTAGTTCCTACAACTTGCTACCTGCACATAAAGAGACAATACACACCTTTCTCAAACCTCTTCAATATTAAGGGAAGGAAATATAAACACGATATAGTCTAATATACTCAATGAAATATTAAATCTTTCATGAGAAAGTATCAATTACTAAATACACAAGCATTAGAAGGGGAAAACCACATTGATCTATATCAAAAATGGATAAATAGTACATCAATCATGATAAATTACTTGAGTCGTGAGACAAGTCCTCCCTAAGCCCTTTCTCTAGATCCTCCTTAGCCCTCACATAAACAAAGATGACATGATATTAAGACTGGTCTTTGTAGAAGATCTCCTTTGAAATTTCTTCAGCATGTACCTAAAAATGATTCTTCTTCCTCCTACCCTTGGAATTCTTTATTCATATATATTGGTGGAGGAAGATAGGGGATGCTTCTAGGTCTCTACAAATCAATGAACCTTGACTATATTGAGATATCCCAAGCTCATATCATGAGAGAAAAAATTCACGTAGCGTTGATCACCTCGTAACTCCCTAATTCTATAAGGCTACAGGGGTGGTCGTGTGTTGTCACTAATGCAGTCTGTGACCAGTCATGTTCTTTCCATGATGCATCATGCAACTGGTCATGATCTACTAGTGGCTCATAACATGACCTCCTTCAAAATTAGTGAAATCCAAAGGAAGAATGATGTGTATCAGTAAGGAAACATCAATGGATCCTCCATGTTTTGGCTTCATCAACTGATGGTTGAGTAAATTGTTGATAAACCAAAGGTGGTTTTGGAGTAGAAGAGACTTAAAACATGGACCACACTCTTTTTATATTTGGCATAAGATGACATATATGAGTAAGGTTATCTCCCTTGAAAACTATATAATGGAGCTTAGTTCGATGTCTTGGTCATCTAGATTTCTCAGCAATATCAATTCCCATAGCATGACTAGTAGTGGTTGGTTTCTTTCGCCCATCATGACTTATAGTGGTTTCTTTCTTATCTCTAGTATGACTTGCAATGAATGGTGTGTCACTCCCAAAATGACTTGTAGTGGTTGTTTTCTCGTCTCCAGTATGACTTGGAGTGAGTGGTGGCACGTCTGCAACATGACTTGTGGTGGTTGGTGACTTGTCCATTTGTCTTTACTTCTTATTATTACTCTTCCTCTTTTTGTTTATTTTATACTTTTGGTTACTATGATTTGGAATTTCAACAGAAGAGGCATAAGGAGTATGAATAACTTATTGGAAAAAAAGGTTCTGGAGCATTTGGGACATGCAGAATGATCATCAACTAGGCCATAAAAGCAGCATAAAATCAAATAATATTCAATATGGCCATCAAAAGGGCACCAACATTTGTAAAGGAAGGAAAATCACAAGAGTCCCCTTTGGGAGGGGTCCCTTGGTTGGTGTTCATATAATATTTCCTGACACATGATTGGTATCAAGTGAAAATCAAGTGTTGGTGGGCCATGGAATTAATGATCCTCCCATTTAACTTCCCCTAAATACATAATCACCCACAACATTAGTAAAAACACTAGGGGAAAGACCAAACTTGGGATTAAAATTCCAACCAAATGGGAAACTAGCATTTGGTATCACCGATCTACCCATAGGGTTACCAAAATTAGATGGAAATCCACTTTTGATAGTAAAACCAAGGCCTTTCCCCCTACTGGAAATAGATCCACATGTGAGCACTTGAAATGACACAATGGGTGTACTAATGTTTGTATATCCATTGAATTAAGTGATGTAATTGTCGACATACCCCAAATGGAATAACTAGATGTACTTAGCATGGTAGTGGAAGAAACTATCCCACTAATGGATGGTAAGGAAGGACTTAAAGAGAATCCTTTTGCAACATTATATGATGAAGGAATATGTCCTCTCATACTAGGTAAACCACTCATTATCTACATTATATGAGGATTGAAAAAGAATCAACAAATGGTATATTCACCTGAATGAGTAAAGGGTCAATGATACCTGAAAAAATGTCGATCATCCATAGTAAAAAAATTGTTTTAACCAAGAAGAAAACAATAACATATGGATAACTATACATAAGCTTCACCATAGATCACACTCCTAGGAAATCTAGTCTATCAATAGGAAAACCAATGGATCAAGAGGCCTTCTAAAAACCAACCCTCTATGGATGTCAAGTCCACAAAATCTTAGCTAGTGAAGGTGTGAGGAAAAATTATGGTAACCCACATGTAACAACCCTGACCGATGCAAGTATCATTTATTAAGGTGATCACCCTCCAGGGGAACTAAAACACAATTTCAACATTTTCTCCAGGTATCGTAGGGAATTCCCACCTGTAGTCACCTTTGTAGCTACCTATGAAAGACCACTATAATTACCACTTCACAATTGGTGACTGGGAAAACAATTGAAGGTCAGACCACATGTATGCACGTGGAAACTAATATCGAAGCTTCAATAGAACTACATCGCAAAGAGGTGTGGGAAATTTTAAAACCCCCATACACATAGTAATCACAACCAATATAGAAAACACCAAAACAATTAGAGAGGGGATATAACCCTATAACTTTCTTCAATGTGACCTCATTCTTTACTCCTATGTTATAGGAGCTCCCCAACACACACATTGTGACAATGGATTTATGATCTCGCTAGTGAATTCTAGGCTCAACTTAGGTGCCCTTGCAGATTTCACTCTCCAATCCTACACCAAGACCCTATATCATATTTAGTGTTGGTTTGTTATGAATAAAAATAGTCTAATAAATGTTAGATTAATCATTCTTATTCTTCTTATAGTTGTTGATTACTCGAGGGAAGGGATGCAACTTCAATGATGTTATGACTCTTTTCCAATCCAAAGAAAGAAAATAATGTATGCAAGAGATAAAACATTTTTGTTTGATGAAATCTATATGAGGAATGGAATATATCATTTTTCTTTTCCATATTTGACAATCAATAAGACAACCTCACACTCTCTCAATCAAACACTCAAGACAATCCAAACAAATGAAAAAGATATTCAAAAACTAATTATGCCAATGCAATCTTTCAAAGATACTCAAATACTTAACCCTAGAATACTTTTTCTGTGTTTTTGTTTCTTGAAATGCAAACTTTATCTACTCTGAAAAAGAAAATAAATATACAAATCAAACCGATGAATAGTAAGATAATGGTTGTATGATATTGGTAGTGATGCACCAAAGCAAACTCCAATGTCTCTATGGGATAAAAAACCAAAAACTTGAAAAAATAATCTAGCAATGCTATAAAGAAACTCTCAACATATGAAATATGAATGTGAAGGGAATGAATACACACTACCATATTTGAAAGGAGTTGTCGGAAATGTTTCCCAGATCACCACTCACCAGGTATCTAACACATGCAATATGAATGTTAATGGAATGAATACACACTACCAGATTTGAAAGAATTTGTTGGAAATGTTGATTAGGTCACCACTGACCAAGTAGATAGTGTTGGATCATGTTTTCATTGATGCCAATGGTTTGTCATTGATGCCAATGGTTTTTCATTAATGCCAATGGTTTGATTATTTGGGAAATTGTTGGATCATATGCCATTGATGTAAATGGTTTGGTTTGATTGATGCCATTGATTGATGTCAAGTAATTGATTAATATGATGCCCTTGATGAGAGTGATATATTGATAAATATGGATCATTGCTATGATGCATTGATAAACATGGATCAATGAGTTTTCATTGATACATGATGCATAGTTTATATATATGATACAGTGGTGAATTGATGCAATGTTGTCTTATCATGGTTGATAAGGTGCACAAATGGATGAACTCCAGAGTGGTGTCCTTATGGTGAAATCCCTCACAGGAAGACGCTTTATGGATTGGGTTATCCTAGGAGAACAGTTGGAGGACCCATGCTTGTATGTGGAATAATGAGATGAATATCAATGAAGTTGTTGGTGAAACTATCCTAGATGGATAGTGCTTGACATGCCATTTCCAGTGGTATGTGGAATGTCACATAACTCCTCACTGTTTGAGAGTTATGGTCTTATGAAGTTGGAGGACCCCCATATGAAGGCTTGAGGCCCCCAAGGTCAAAGAAGTAAACGTGATTGAAAATAAAAAATCATTATTTAAATGATAAAGTAAAGTGAAAAAATCAAGATGGATTATTTAAATGATAAAGTGAAGTGACAAAATCAAGAAGGAATATTTAAATGATAACGTATTGGAGAACTTTCTATTCATGGAAAGTGATTAACCCTAAAATAAGGAAAATAGGTTAAGTGACCTATAAATGGGTTAAGTAACCTAAAAATGGGTTAAGTAACATAGAATATGAAAGTATAAATAAGAAGCTAGAATCTCTTGTAAAATGTACATTTGGTGAGAATCCTTGTGTATCAATGGAGAGCTTCTTGTGAATGTCTTTTGGAGTATTGATGGAGAGATTCTTGTGAGAGAATCTTGTTGATGTGGATCTATTGAGAATGATTGAAGATATATTCTGAGGAAGAGAGCGAGAGGAGGATCTCATGGATGCATCAAAGTTTTGGCAATGTCGTAGATCTTGACGGCAAAATTCTCAGATTCACAAAAAACCCTATTTTTTGATGCCCACGTGGGTTGTCTGTGTATAGGGTGCGTGTACACATGGGCTGTTTTTGTATAGGGTGAGTGTACACGTGGGCTGACTGTGTACAAGGAGCGTGGACTGAATAACCTCATGGAGATTTGTGTTTGAGCTGGTGTCAAGCTCTTGGATGATGAGGCAGGTTCCAGATCTGCATTCTATGGCCTCAGATCTATCACTAAGACACTGGTATGGTTACATTATTGTCTTGATAGATGATATTGTTTCATATGTTGTGAATTCTTAGGGAATTCTTGGTATGGCTTCTATGATGTGGCTCNGGTATACTATTTATTTATACATGATTGAGATAGCATTCATATTGATTTATTGTGGAGCATGAGCACGCTATTGGAGAGCTTGGATGTGTTGTGACTGGTTGTGGGTCAGTTTGGACAGTGGAAGACAGAAGAGAAAGTGATTGCAGGTTGCAGAGGATCTGAGCATGTGAAGCAAAGAAAAACTCTAGTTTCTCGGAAGCATATGCTTGTTACATTATACATTGGCCACATTCACATGTGTGCTATAGTGAGCCAGGGTGCGTGCACACGCGGGCTGCACTACTGACAAGTCGCGTACCTGTTGACAGATTGATATCTGTTGAGGATTGTTGCCTCATCTCAGTTGGTGCTGAGAATGTAAGATGAGTCTTGCATATAGAGCTGGTTCTCTTGTAGAGTTGTACTCTATTCAGTTGTTGTTGATAAACCCCAAGGATTGTAGTCCATAATAAAAA
>JASDQU010949853.1:19432-30881 GCA_032191745.1 Picea mariana | reverse complement strand
TCTTGTACTTGAACATTTAAGTGGGGTAAAAGGAGGTTGCCCCCTCGAAGAGGCTTATTATCTGAAATTATATCTTTTTCAAGGCATTGAGTACTTTTCCTGAGGTTTTTCTATGTTATATTGATGTTTGGTTCTTAACACACATTGTCTAAAACTTCGTCAGTGAATGGTGTAGGGAAATGGTCATGCAAAGAGGCGTCATTCAAATTCCTGAGATCCACACATATCCTGATTTCTCTTGTATTCTTGTCTTACATGACCATAGGGATAATCCACTCCAACTCTTTGATAGGTTCAATAATCCCTACTTCTAGCATTCTGTCAAGCTCAATCTTCACTTTTTCCTTATATTTTGGGTTCAATCTGTAGGGTCTTTGCTTGATTGGCTTCACACCTGGTTTCAAAGGGATACTCATCTCTCCCATAGGACCTTTGATACCCTTCATATCAGTGAACTTGGTCATAAACAAGTCCTGATACTCATGCAGTAACTCTGTAATCTTGTCAATGGTAGCAGCATCCCAATAATCTCCAACATTGGCAAGATTCAGTGTCTCCTCTGTCCTAATGTTGACATTTTTAATCTTGATTGGTTGACCAATAAATGGTAGCTCAACTCCCAGTCCTTCCACATTTCTTTGGCCTTCTATTTTTGTGATATTCACTTTCCTGGGATCATCATCGTCATCGACATTGATGTTATAACAGCTCTGTAATTTCTGGAGAGGCGCAGTCCATTCGTCCTCTTCTTATTCCATAGGGAGGCTATATGTCTCCTCAAATACCTTATTTCTCACAATCTGTAATGCTTGGTCTACTGAAAAATATTCACTTTCAAATAAAATTGTGGTTACAAAATTCTGAATCATACCTTCCAAATCTGTAGTGACGAGGCATAGTTTTACTTGAAGGTACCAGTTGATGGGGGTCATGTCCAGTGCGTTGATGAATCTGTGCACCCATTGTTCTCGTGGAATGTCACTCCAAGCCTCTTCGCAGCTTCACACATGGTATTTTGGGAAATTTCGACCAGTGTACCTTTCTTCGCAACTTACGAATTGTGTTGAGAATCGTGCTGTCATTAAAGTTCAACATTGTGTCTAGTCTGTAATATTGCTTTTATGTGTCCCCCACCATATTTTTGGTGTATATTTCAGGGCCTCATTCATGGCCAATAGTCTCTATTGTGATGGTACATTTTATTCAAAGTCTGATAGGAAGGTTTCTAAAGGATTCAAACCATCAAATGTGGGTAAGTTACTCTTTGTTGTGCCGATCCAGTGAACTTCTCTGGCTAATCTAGCACATCTTTTGGTAGATACTTCATACATCTGGTTCTTCCAGTTCTCCAATGCTTCTTATGAATCTGATGAACACTCATTGTCACTTTTCCAGCTCATATTCCCATCAGTTGTAGGGTTGATGTAATCTTCATGTCTGGCTATTAGTTTGTAGATGTTTTCCAATTCATATGTGTGGTATTCTTATCTGATGGGCTCTATGTATCATGGACCTTCATCTGGATATAAGGGTGCAATGACCCAAAGGCCATCTCTTTCAAAGGTCATACATCTTTTCTTCAAATCAACTACATTGGAAATTTTAAAGGCCCAATTGATTCCTAACAATGCAAGGTAAGGGCAACTGTCATCGACTATCTCAATTACCTCAAAATATGCAAATGTTCTTACCTCGTCGATGTCCACAGGGATGTGCTCCAATCATCCAAATGGGTTGATAGCTTGCTGATTAGCCATCCTAAGTCTGATAGGGGAATAGATCAACCTCAGTTTTCCCATTAATGCCCAATTTTGCTTCATCATGACATTGACCTCCGACCCTAAGTTGAAGACCACATAGTATATATCATATTCTCCTATCTGAGAATTCAAGTGTAATTCTTTATTTGTCATTCTATTCTTACCAATTTGGTGTACTACCCGATTCAGTAAGGGATCTATCTTTCCTATCTCATACTGTCTGATTAAGTTCTGTAGCTCTTGCACAACGTTTTCATCCTAAATCAACTTAATACAAGTGTATAAAAATTCGATGAGATTAGTTACCTCTTTTCCTTTTTTTGGAAAAACCGACTGATCAAATGCCCGAGGCATCCCATATTCTCATATTTCTTGGCATGTGTTTGAGGAAGAACCTTGACCTTCTTTGAACTCTTGCCTTTCTTCCTCAAATATTCATCTTTCTTTCTCTGCATCAAAATTTTGGGTCTTCTCTGCATCTTTCCTGATACCTGAGTCTTCGGCGATATTTCCTTGGGTCATTCTATCTTCTCTTGTAGCAGCACCTCCTCGAGTGATAACAATGACTCGAGGGTCTACTCTGTGAGGTTTAGCATAGATCAATTGCACTTGCGGGTTCTACTGAGGTCCTCATCTTTCCTAAAGATTTGCTAGCAGCACACGACAGTCCTCAATGACATGCTCGAAGGCATTGCAATAACTGCAAGTGGTACAAGGGTTCTGACAGTCCCTTGCTAGATGTTCGGGCTACGTGTAGTTATAACAGATTATTTTTCCTCATCCTTGGCCCATTCCTCCTCCTCGTCCTCATCCTATGAATCCACCACGAGGATTGAAGTTTCCTCTTCCTGAATAGTTATATTGCATAGTGTTTCCTTCCTAATGTACTTCTCTTTGGATCTTATATATATCTCTTGATCTTTCATGCATGAGATCATAATCTCTACAATATTTATCATCATTCCCTATTGATTTACAGAATGTGCAGTGCAAGTTTGTGGGTGTATGAACGTATTTATTCATGTAATAGCACTCACCAGGGTGATGTCGATTTCTGCATACTTCACACCAAGGTAAGGTGACTTTCTTCAAGGGGATCAGAGCTCCAGAATCTAAGTATTCATTGAATAGAGGACAATGTTCCTTGTCATGACCTTCTGATCTGCATCTGACACACCATATGTCTTCTCTTTTGTCTTTTCCCTTGTCTTTCTTCATGTCTTCAACCTGTAGAGACAAACTAGTTAGCTGACACAACATTTGACTCATACCTGAGCTCGATTCTTCCATGGGGGATGATTCAATCTTCATAGTGATCTCCAGTTCCTCAGACTATGAAGCAATCTTATGCTACATCAAGGGAACTCTGATGTGTGGTAATAGGTCAGTGATGAACCATTCTTTGTCCTGCTTATCTAGGATCTTAAAAGTCAATCGGCATGTTAGGGTCTTGAATCTCTGATTGAACTCCCAAACAGGTTCAACTACTTTCTACTTGATCTCTTTCATCTCTGTAATACATTGGAACTCTGACTTAGGTTTCTTAAACTCTGCAATCAGTGTGTTCTTGATTTCACTCAGTGGCTTAGGTTGTGCCAGTCCTTGGACAGTCTTCATGTACCAACTCAACGTGCAATCCGTCAGTGTAGTGCTAAACTGGTTTCTTTTAACAACTTCATTAGTAACATTCTTAATGTTCCATATGGCCTCACACAGGAACCAGTGTTGTTCAAGATCTTCATATCCATCAAATCTAAATATAGGGAGCCTCATCTCATCTGCCATGGAGCTGCCTAGGTTTCCTGTCTGAGTAGATTTTGAACTGTTATTAATAGTACTCTGTGGACTCTGGTGATTCTGACTATTTTGATTAGTTATCAATGTTGAGGCAATAGGAGGGTTAATAGTACTTACTTCAATGGTCTGTACAGTTCCTGAGGTTTCTAGCTCGTTCCGATGAAGTTCTTCAGCTTCCCCTTCTTCTGCTCTAGTGGGTTTTGAATGTTCTTCCTCTGTTAAATCTGCCTCTTCTCCATTGTAGAAACCCTCTTCCCTAGAGTTTTTCTTAAACGATTTCTCAAGATGAACCCCTCAGAATAATTTCCCACTGTGTGTATGTACATCTTCTGTGTTGTTATTCCTATCTAAATTCTTGAACATTAGCCTCTTCAAATCTTCTCAATCTACTGTATCTTCAAGATGTTCTTCTCATGCAGCAACATATTGAGTCTCAACTTCAGGAATTGTAAAAATTTTCCTGTGGGTCCTTTAAAGAAATATATTTTATCTTGGTTTTATGACTCTACTTTATCAACAAAAAACTTGGTGATATACCCTCTAATGGCACTATCAAGCCAGTGATCTACTTCTCTAGATACAACATTATCAACCCTTTTGACCTTCTGGATCAGCGCCGACGTCCAAACCATAGGAGTTCTATATCTGATCTCAAACTAGGTATCAACTAATCTATCTAGCCAGTCATACATCTCTTGATGGATTCCCCTAAACAATATCTCGTGTATATCCGTAAAAATATTATTCTCCAAATAGTCCTCTAAACTAAGATTAGGGTTCTTGTTCCGAACTTCAACGAAGTCCTTTTCTTGTTCCTCTATCCACTTTTGAATTTTTGTCTTCGATGGGAACCACCTTAACATTCCCTTACAAAGATTCTTGTCCTGGAAATGGAACCATTTTTTGGCACAGGGGTAGACCCAGGGTTCAGCTCCAAGAGTACACCAACAATTCCTAGCTACTGTCCCTTTTAGAAACACCTGCGAAGTAGACGCAGTCTCACCCGAAGAAGCTATGAGGGGGTTGCAGGACAAAGATGTCTACAACCAGGCGAATATCAAGTGGATCTATTACAAAAACAACAAAACATGGATCTATCACATATCAAGCCAGATCTACCCTGCACAGTTATAGATATGATCTAATACACCAATGCAAATAACAATATAATAGTGACAGAGATCAAAGAATCAACCACACACACAACACACGATGTATGTGGTTTACCCTCTCTTTTGGGCTACGTCCATAGAAATATGCTTATGATTTATTATGATAAAGCCTACAGTTCTTATCTGTGCTCTTTGCCAGCAGATCTTCTTTATTCTCTCTCTTTCTCTCCCCTTCCTATGCACCCAGCTGCAGGACTTGACCTTTGCACACAACTGAAGATCTTACAATACATGAATGCTTTCTCTCTCTCAACACTTTTCTCTCTCAATACAATGAACTCTCACACAATACTATAGCTACATCAACAAAAATATCGTACCGACCCGACCCAGGTCCTCGTGACCCTTATTTATACATTACAATACCTCACCAATAGCCTTAGGTCGAAACCTAGGTGCCAAAACCCTAAATACCAAAACCCTAGGTGTATAAAACCCTAGGACAATTTGATCCACATTTTTTAGGATTCACTGGCCTGTCTTTCCTTCCTTCTCACACGGTGCTCCAAAGCATCCAATGGTGAATTTTTCTTGCTTTCTGAGTTGTCCTCGATCCATATTCCTTGTTGATCTACCAACCTTGACCTTCTCATCCAATGGATTTCTTTTCCATACTTTGTTTCATCTTTTCTGCTCTTTTTCTCACGTCAACCCTGTGACAATCATTGTGTCTCCCGCGAAGTTCGCTTTTCACCTTTTCTTACTTGTTCTTCACTTCCTTCAATAACCAAGGGCCAACACCACTATCCAAGGTTAACAGATGAAGGGGCGGTGTCCCTGGGTGCTCGAATCTGCAATGGAAGTCCATTGTCAGTTGAATGTTCTGAGGGAGTCTCTACCTCCTCCTCTTCTATGGATGGTGCTGGCATAATCCTCAACCTCAAGGTTGATGGCCAGAGCGTTAGAACCTTTTTTCTATCCAGGGAGAGTTGCAACAACTCTGCACACTACTAAGGGTTTTGGAGAACTAGCTTCATCTACTCTTGTGATGACATTGTGCTTTTCCTTGAAGTTGTCTTTGGTTCCTTCTAAACCTCTGGTAGCTCTGCCTCTTTACGTGCCTCTGCTTCCAAAGTTGTGCTTCCCATGGAACCCTCAACCTTGGTCATTGAGAAAATGTGTTGGGGACTTTGAACTTGTGTATTTTCCACCATTTGCATTTTCATTGAGGATGGAGTGTTCTTATGCTACGCAAAAGGTACGATCTGTTGGTTCTAGGCTTCAAGGTTCAGGACAATCATTTGCAGTCTCTACTCAGGTACTTCTGGATTTGGACCAGGAAGTTCTGGTCTCTGCTCGAATAACTCTAGGTTTTTTTTTGGGAGTTCTAGCCTCTTCTCAGGTAGTTCTAGGGGATCGAGATGCATGGGCTCTGGATCAGTGATTTGGGATGGATTGTTGATTTTTGGAGGTGGCGACTGGGGTTTTGGTGGTGATGGAGGGTGCTTAGTGATGATGATGGATGGATTGGTGTCAGGCTCAGGGTTATCCTAGATATGTATGATGGGGGCTTCTTGAGCCACTGTGCGGGTGCAGAGGATGGTGGATGAGATGGGTTGGCATATCAGAAACTTACTCAGTGAGACACCCGTTTTGATTTTCTTAGCCACTAGTTCTGTAATGAAAAAAATTCTAATAATTTCGTTGACATCTTTACCTCTCAACACAGCCTGATCTAGCAGTTGTGAGAACATTGATAGTGTCCTCTTCTTACACTCTAATGGATGTGTCTCCTCCTCTTCTTCAGATTTCATCTGTGTCAGATATTTTTTCTTCTATGGCTCTGGGAATGAACTTGGTCCTACCCCTGCTTATTTACCTTTAGTCTTCATCAGCTCAGCCGAAAAAACATAGTGCATCCTCGACTTATGCAGGTTGCATTTGAATTCGGACCACGACATCACCTCCTTGTTGAAGGCCTCATCATCCAAGTAGAACATAATCATTCGTGATTGGAAGTCCTCCCTGTGGGGATACCTCAACAACACAAAAATATGGTTTTGGTTCATGCTGAAGGATATGTTCATCATATTGCAGTTGAGGAGCTCCTGTAGAATGCATAACCTTTGCGTTGCATCAATAAGCCCATTATACCACTTGGAGAACATTGTGTTGTTGAAGGTTGTATTCTCTGAGTCCTCCCTTGAATGTTAGGGATCGAACATTTTTTGTAGGTGCCCCTTGTCTACTAGCGCCAATGGTCTTCCAATAGGTGGCATCCACTTGAGCATTGCAAAAGAAAGAAACAAGTATCCATATGTTAATGTGCCTCTCTTCTCCTGGGCTTCCTCGCAAGCTACAACTAGTTCCTCCAATAGGTAGCTACACCAGTTTAAGATAGTGCCATTGGTGCAAAAATATGTGATTGATAATGCATCCAGTGTGCATTCTCCCTTTTAGTAAGACCTCGTGGATTTTCTAGCTATGATGTAACAACCCGTCCTGACCGTCTCAAGTAGTATGTCATCGATCTTGGTTGTGCTCCCCTTTCTTCTTGTTGGGAACTTGGAATTCTTTAGACACATCCTCACCCTCGAGGGATAGTCCGTAAGCTAGTGGATGTATTCTCCGTGGATTGGAAATCTCCTATCCAACCACAAACTTTTGTCATGCACCCTTTTGATCAGAAACTTGGTGCATCTTGCAACTTTGCTAGTGGTGTCGAACACTGGTAAGTCCCCGAGGTTCATGATGGTTGAGTTGAACAAGTTAATAAATTTGGGCTTTGGCACAAACTGCATGCCTCTAAACTTGTATGGAGAAATTCTCCAGAAAACATCTATATTCATCTTGGGAATAAGACTTGATATGTTAAGTCGAGATCGAGGAGCTTGAACTACTCCACCTTCCCCCTGAGATCATGCACAACCTCAACTCGGGGGTTGCAAGGCTCATTTGGTATTGCATCTATGGAAATGATTCTTCGGCTTCCTGTAGCTCTCGAAATTGTGAATATGAACCAAAAACAAATTCTACAGGTGAAACAAGGCTTGGGGATCACAACTACGGGTCGAGGGATTACACAGGATTGATCACTCTATAGAATTTAAAAAATCTCTAAGTGATTTCTGGGAAACAATGCATCCTACCGCGAGTTCTAAGAGTCTTATACTCGGGCTTAGCTCAAAATTTTAGTAATAATTTTTGTTCACCATTACCCTATAGATGCAACTTGGATCTGAGTTTTCTAATGAGATTGATTAATGGGGTAAATCCTATTGGGTGATTCTGGCATTTACTGTGAAATTTGGATAGGGATGTGGTCAATTTCATACCTTACCGTTTGACGAATGAGAATCCTGATGCGAATACCAATGGAATCTTCACGTATCGCGGTTTTATGGCTTAAACAAATTCAGACAGGGTACCATGATAGTAATAAAGGTTGTGACTGGTCTAGGTTTGTGTGGCACATGGACTCATATTGCATTTGAATTCGCTCTCCCTCCAACCAAAAAGGGGTCCCCATCATATTAATGATTGGAATTAATAGGTTCTTTGAACTTTTGATCCTACGTTGCTGAGTAAGCAGTTCTGCATCAAACAACACCTAAACAAAAAAATAAATGAACTACCTATCATGACACAACATTGCACACATCAACTTTATTAACTGAATTTACAAAAATAGCAGAAAAAATCAAATCTAACTACTATACATGCTCCTTCGGACTAGAGAAACAATCATTTAGATCATTTTTTAGACATATAGGGTTTCAGGCGAACACCATTCACCCATCCTGGCCACAACATACCATCCATTTGTGCAAGTCTAACTGCTCTAGAAGGTCGGATCTCTGCAACTATAAATGGTCCCAGCCAATGCATGTGCAACTTGCCTAGATTCCTTTGGTACCAACTGTCATAGAGTAGGACCTTGTCTCCTTGTGAAAATACTTTAGTATTAATGTGTCACTCATGCCAAGATTTATGCCTTTCTTTCTCAACTTATTGATGGAAGACTGCTAAAAACCTGGTCTTTTCAAGTTTTTGTAACTCCATGAGTCTCTGCGCAATTGATTCTTCCTCCAACATGTGTGTGATATATGTAATGTACAAACTTGGAGTAAGAAATTATGTAGGAACCACAACCTCTTTTCCATAAACTAGATGAAATGGAGTGTACTTGTGGAGTTTCTTTGTGGTTGTCTTGTATTCCCATAATACTGCTGGAACTCTATCATCCCAATCTTCCATGTTTCTGCAACAAACCTTCGTTAACCCTCTCTCCAAAATCTTGTTAAACACCTCTACTGTTTGATTTCTTGCGGGTGGTAGGGGATACTTTTATGATGTTGGATCAAGAACTCCATTGTAATCTTTTCTATCCTACTACTAATAAAATGAGCTCCCTAATCACTAGTCAGACTCCTTGGACATCCAAATCAAGTGATAATATTTTCAAAAATGAACCTAGTAGCAGTAACAGTCGAAAAATCCTAAACAACTACTGCCTCAGCCCAACGTGTAAGGTAGTCAGTTGCGGTAATAATGTACCTAGCCTTTGAATTCTTAGTTGTGGGATTGATCAACCCAATGAATTCAACCGCCAACTTCTCAAGTGCTTGTAAAGATCGAGCTAGTTGAGTGGAAATTCATCTCGTCATGATGGATTATCGACTCTTTGACAAACATCGCATGATCTAGCATATACCCTTTCATCCTTGAAGAGTGTGGCTCATCATAGTCCAACTTGAAGGACTTTCTGAGTAGTGGCATTTCCTCCCACATTACCTCCTGCAACTCCATTGTGGCACTCCCACAGAATATCCTATCTTTCGTGATCCAAGACACATCTCCTGAGGATACTATCGAGTCCCAATTTATACAATTTTCCTACAATCAACTGATAGTTTTCTTCTCTAACCACCATATGGTGCTTCTAGGTTGCAGAATATGTTTCTAGGAAGGATCCTTTACTTAAGAATACTGTAATGCCTTCCAAGTACTCTGGTTTTGCCTCCACCTAGAACAGGTCTACATCTAGGATCTGATCATCGACTGCTCCACCACTTTCCCCTAACTCTAATATAGACAAGTGATCATGCCATAAGTTTAATCTTCTAGGATTAATTATCACTTTAAAATAAAATACCTGAAACAATAGAAACCATCTAAAAATTCTCCCTTCTAACACAGGTTTGTTAACTAGATATTTTAATGCACAATGATTAGTAAAGAACTTAAAATGAGAACCTAACAAATAATGTCTAAATTTATGCAAAGAATAAATCATATCTAAACCCTCCCTTTCTGTCGTTGTGTAGTTTCTCTCATCTTGCGATAGCTTCCTTCTTGCAAAATAGATAGGATGATCCATGACTCCATCTCCTGGTTGCGCTAAGATAGCTCCCAAGGTAGTTACTGAAGCATCTACGTGGACGTGAAATTCATTCTCCCAATTTGGAAATATCACAATAGGTGTTGTGATGAGCTTATCCTTTAGGGTCTTGAATGCTTTATCACATTCTAGGGTCCATTGGAAGAGTTCGGCCTTCTTAAGTAGGTTTTCCAGCAGTGCAGTGATATTTGTGTATTTTATGATGAACCTGTGGTAGTACCCTATGTGCCCCAGCCTGGAGCGCAACTTATTAGCACTCGTAGGTGGAGGCATGTTCACAATAACTGCAACTTTGGATGGGTCTACCAGTACTCCCTCTCATCATACTATGTGGAGCAAGAAATTTCCATTTGGTACACAGAAGATACAATTTTTGAGGTTCAACAATATCCGTAGTTCTCTACATATGTCAAACATCAGACGTAGTAGAGCTACATGTTCCTTGAGAAGACTATATATCGTATAATCATCAGTATAAACTTTGATAAGCTTGTGAATGAATTCTCATAAATCTGCTATTACAATTCTGGAAAAAACTGTAATCGCATTCTATAGGTTGAATGGCATCACATTGTATGAAAATGACCCCCATTTTGTTATGAATGTGGTCTTATTTTTGTCCACTTCAACAATCCTTACTTGGTGATACCCTGGAAATCCATCTGTAAATGAGTAAGACTCTTTCCCCACAACCTGTTCTAGCACCTCATCAGTAAAAGGTGTTGGAAAAGGGTCATGCACACATGAAGAGTTAAGGCTTCGGTAGTCTACATAGACCCTAATATCCTCTGTACCTTTCTTTGTCTGGATGACTATTGGCCTAACCCATTCTGCTTCTTCCACTGCAAAAATAAGTCCAGCTTCCAACATCTTGTCTATTTCCTTCTTAACCTTCTCTTTCACTCTAGGGTTAAGGTGGTATGGCCTATGCCTCACAGGCTTTGATCCTGGTTTTAATTCAATTTTCATCTCTCCCAGAACTCTGTTAATCCCTTATAACTCTGAAAATGTCTTTGGGAACAAATCTTCATATTCCCGCAACAAAATCTATATTTCTTGACTAGTTTTCTCATCCTAGTAATCTCCCACCATAGCTCTCTTAGGTTTCTTTCTGGTCCCTATGTTGAATTTGCACAACTTCAATGGGCGATTATAAGAACCATCAGTCTGACTGGGTATGATGTTCTGGATTTATTTGTTCCCCTTTGTTTCTTTAATGGCTAAGTTTCTCAATTCTTCTAAATCATCTAGGATTTCCAAATCCTTCTCAATATTATAGCATTCTATAGGTCTCTTTTCCAATTTTAGGTGAATATTAGTTTGAAGTTCTCGGCTATTCTTTTTACATACAACTAGGTTTGATTTTTGTTTACTATAGT
>JASDQU010949852.1:48209-58347 GCA_032191745.1 Picea mariana | reverse complement strand
TAAGGATAAGGATGAGAAAGTGAAGCAAAGTATTTAGGACAAATGGTTGCAAAGGTGGGGTCATCAAAGGGAGGTGCAGAAAATCCACCAACCAAATAATCAGAGAATTTATTATGTCTAATATCGACTACACAGACCATGGAAGATACAAGAATATATGGTTTTCCTAAAGGATTAAATTCAAACTTTATTGCACCTATATGAGCATAAGAATATCCCTATCTTTTTTCCTAGTAAATTAGATCTTTGTCTATTGAGGTATTCTTTACTCGATCTTGATGAGTGGAGAAAGGAATGTCAATAGAGTGGACTTTGATAAACGAATGAGACAGGCAATTACAACACTTTAATTTATAAACATCTTGTGGATGGATAGGGGGAAGTTCCTAGTTTTTTGAAGAATTAGGCTCATGGATGGAGATTAAACTTTTGTCTAAACTTGTTCTTGAAAGGGTTGATGAAGCTCGTCATTTTTATATATAATTCATGGGAATATTATCTACTAAAGTAGAGATTTATGTGAAGTTGATTGTATCCATGGAGGGATCCATATAAAAAAATATAATCAACTTAGAGAAAATAGCCATGATAATAGGGAACGACCTACGATCATAGATGTCAATCCTTGGCTTTACAGACCTAAAATTTTCCTCACATCCCACTAGATTTAAAGTATTTTCTCATAATTTACTACAAATAAAAATCATGCATATAGATAGTTGAATAAAAATAAACTCAATAACGCAAATATGATGCATAAATATTACAATATGCACATATTTCTTTAAGTGAACAAGATATTACAAATTGATAAAAGTGTGAAGTATGAAGTCTTGGCTCTAATACCAATAAGATGCATCGACCTCCAATATATGTTACATATATACTTCTTCCGAACCAATCTACACAAGAACATCTTTAATGCGGAAAGACACAAACTATCTGAGCCAGTTACTCTTGATCCCTAAGATTAGGTTCGGTAAGGTCAATGTCCTTTGCATATAATAAAAATAAAACTTCCCTTTGTTCCTATTGAGTCAACTGGTGGTATTTTCTTACAACAATTATTATTTCAATATCTTATTTCTTAGCACACCTATTCTATCATTATTAATGATATTCAATCTTTCCTTAACTGACTTATTGTGTTAAGAACCATTTATTAAGTTGGGTAAAAGATCACAGACACTTTGAGCGAAGAAAACTATTGATCAACTACATCAATAAGTCATTTCATTAAAATGAAAGAATGAAGGATTAAAAGATCAATTGAAGGTTGAGTCCTTTTTATTTCGGAATGTTATCACTGAGGAATCCAAGAATGTTGTTGTCTTGGAGAGTGCCATGGAAATTGTTTTCCCTAATTCTTTAGTTAAACGTAAGGACAAGGATGACCTTGTCAATGATCTAAAGAATGAAGTTAGATCAATTTCTCAAATGGAACATAATGAATTGAAGACAGAAATTTGTTTCTTAGAAGAGACCAATTTCTAGATAGCTGATGAAGTTTCCCACTAAGAGGCCTCTATTGCTAAGTTTCATGAAGAAGTTGCTCCTGTTCAAAACGATAAAAATTATTTTTTTGGTGAATATCAGTCTTTGAAAGAATATTATGATTCCTTCCTTCTGAACCTGACTGAGAAGGATGAGACTATTTAGAGCTTGTAGGAATGCAAACAAAATGTTGAAGAATAAGTTCATCGACTGCAAAATGTTGAGAAGAAGATTGATGATGTTTAGCTTCCAGGATCACCTATTCCTTCTTCCACTATAGATATTCTTGATTGTACTCTAATTGTTTGTAAAAATAATAATGATTGTGTTGTTTCTCCCATCTTTGGAAAACACACTAGCAGTGTTGGGTCCCGATTGCTGAGTAAGATGGGCTATGCCATAGGGATACTTGGGAAGAATGTATACGGTATTGTTGTTCCTATTACCCCTATGATGAAGTCACCTTGAACAGGTCTTGGATCTGATGCTTTTGTTTCCTCCTTGTTTATCCTTGGCCTTGTTGCACCCAAGTAAGTTTTGTTTGTTGCAAGTGGAGCTTAGACTAGTTTTCCAAGAGATCAACCTATGGATTACGTTGAACAAATTGATGGGTCCCATGTTCCTAACATGATATAATTTTAGAATGTTGTTACATATGAAATTATTTCTAGTATTCCAGGTTGCTCTACTCTAGTAAGTGAACCTGACCCTGATCCTACTTCCTTTGATCAACTAGCACACAATTGTTTTTCCCTATCTCCATCCTCATCATAAAAATTAATGGAATGAAAATAATTCTTTTAGATCTTTGTAGAAGAGATGTGAAATACATAATCGTGGACCAATTCCATCTACCAGTATGGATTGTGGTTGGATTGATGGATGGTCATGGAATAATTTGAGCACATGCTTGGGGACTTCATATCATTGTGTCTCAATAGTTGTACAGTCGTGGAACATTCCTCTTCCTTACTAATTTCTTTGGAAGTGATTTACTATGGTTCAAACAAAGATAATAATTGACTAATTTTTTACTGGGGTATTCATTGACTAGTAGTTCCATTAGTATTTGTCAACTGAGAGCTTCGACTAGCTATCGAATGACCACCTGGGTTTGTGTTTTGGAAAAAAATTTTGCATTGGATGAGTACATGTTTGTATTGATCATTGTTGTTGGTGATAATGTTTATACTTCTTCAGGAGTGTTGTTGTACCATGCTTGATCATATTTTGTAGTCATAACAAATTTGGGGTGGGGGGTCTATATAATTTGTTTTCCTCCAAGCTAAGTTTAGGAGGGGGTGTTGGAACATTGGGTTTCTTGGTAAATCTCATCTTGTCAGATTAAGGGAGTTGAAAAATTATTGGGTTCAACCACCGAATAAACTAATGAGTTGACCATGTCCACTTTGCATTCTAGATCCTCATTTTATGGACAGGTACGTTTGACACATTCTGTGATTGTTTGGTTTGGTCATGGACCAAACCTATTTATAGATGATACCTCAGATTGGTCTATTATTACCAGATCATGAATATTATATGTGGTTCAGTGCAATGGTTTCTTTAGACACCACCACTTCTTTTGGATCCTCTCTTCTCCTTAAATGTGGTTATTTACCTGTCCGAACAAGAAATGACACAGTAGTGGTTCATAAGGGTGCATACTTCCACTCATGCTAGATGTGTCTATGTATTGGGTTGTTAACCGCTTTCCTTACATCTAAGAGAGACAAGTTCTTCTCTAGTCAGAAGCAATTTTTGGTCTTCATACATGACCAAAAGGTGATTTTAGCCTAAATAGTATCTGCAAGAAATTCAGTGTTCTATATTTTCATTGATGAGGCTACAATAGTGGGATCAAGTACAACAGTGGGATCATTTTCTTTCAAGTACCATTTATCCCTAGGCCCATACATGAGATCAAATATAGTCACCAATGTTATCCTCTAAATATTATGTTGCTACTATTTTATAATGATTAATGTAAATTACTACATATAAATGTCATTTTCTATATGAAATTTTTTAACTTTATCTTTAAATATTGCTATATATGATAGTGATGATGGTGAAAATGATAATTATGTTTATCTACGAACAAAATTTATTACACAAACAAAGAAAATTGAATTAAATATTATTCAAAATATCATCTTTATATTTAAATATGGTAGAAATGAACACATGGAGTTTATTATTGTTTTCTAAGTTAAGAAAATGCGAAGAATAATAAAATTGTGAAACATTGTAAAAAGTTGTGTTTCATATTTTAAAAAATGTGTGATTTAAAAAGGAATGTTTATCCAATTCAATCTCCTTATTTTTACTCAAGTTTACCAAACATGGCTTTATTTTACTCAATTTTACAAAACATAACTATTCATATAATGTATGCAACATCTAACACTCATATTTCCTATCAAGGGTCATTATCAAGTGTCATAGTGTAATGTTACCAAGCCAAGAGGCCAAGAACATTGGTTTTTGCATGATTTTTAAATTGTTTCTGGTTGTGGCATTTCGTCAAACACATTGTTGATTTACTTATGTTTGGGTGTTTACTTGCAGATTGACTTCTTTAATTCAGCCTTAGGGTTTATATTTAGTTATCACACACAAATCTGAATATATAAACAATGGAAAAATAATATACACCAGATATAGAACCAATAGCAAAGATTTGGCCTTTATTAATATAATGAGCAAGAACTTGATACAAGAGTGAGGCCAATCTGGAGTG
Source organism: Picea mariana (assembly GCA_032191745.1). NCBI lineage: Eukaryota > Viridiplantae > Streptophyta > Pinopsida > Pinales > Pinaceae > Picea > Picea mariana. The sequence continues at coordinate 54,110 of JASDQU010949852.1, read as the reverse complement.
ATCAATAGATGGATCTAATAAAGATAATAAGAGATGCAACAAAATGCTCCCAGAAAGAATAATGAAAGCCTCCAAAGGCTAAATAAGCAATGAAGACTAATACAAGAAGGATCTGGGCCGTATGCAGTACCAAACCCCCAACTGGGAATGTCACGCTCTAGAAGAAGACTGAAACCCTCAATAATTCGGACCCTCTGAAGAAGAATGCAAATGAGTCCAATGAATATGCCAAATTGTAGAACGATATGTGTAGGGTCCCCTCCTGAAATATCAGACCGAAATACCAAGGAATGATCCTCCAAATGTTGAAATCTCAAGTGGAGTTGTGCCCTCCTGAATATTGTCAAACCCTACAGTTTAGGCCCTATTGAAGGAGGCCTCCAAATGCCCTGAAACTCACTAGAAAGATAGATCAGAACACTGCAAGTCACTAGGTGAAGTCTCAGGATTAGATATGAAGTATAACCTATCGAAACTGAATAGATCTGAATCTCAAAAATGCCCTCCTTCTCTCCAATTCGTCCAATGCATCCAATAAATCAAATGGCACATGAAACTCCTCTGGAATGCACTAGATATGATGGCCAATAACTTGAAATGAAATCCCAGGTGCTAGAATTTGCTGAAACCCCTCTAATCTCTTGGAACAAACTTCCCTCAAAGAATGGTGTGCCCCCCTTATTGGAAACCCCCAATGGTGCGCCCTCTCTCCTCATGTACGTGTGGCTGGTGTAGAATCGTCTTGCAACTAAGTAGATATGAAGTAGAATGGTGTGGGGGAGTATTGCATCCCCGAGACTAAGCTTGGGACAAGCTAGGTGTAATCTTTCACCACCAAATCATCCTCTAGGGTTTGTTAAGTCAAAACCCTCAAAACCCCCAAGGTATGGGCTCCCTAGCTAGAAGCCAGATATCAAAATATAATCAAACATGAATGAGAGAATAGAGGCCCTTACCTCTCCTTTATACTTCCTATTCACCTTATCCCTCCAAAGTGACTTTCATTTTATTAATTATTAATCAATTAATTAAATCCCTTTAATTAATTAATTAACCTTTTTACCTATGAAAAACACCTTTTCTCTCCTTTTGGATATCCTGGCCACTAAAAGTCACCTCTCATAATCCTATCCTGTGGTGTTGTTCCTCTCGATTCCAATGAGCTATTACACCAAGAGGTTACTCCAAGTATTGTGCCCAAAATGACCTCTTCAGTGAATTTAATTAACCTATAGCTCAAGATACTCAAAATCATGGAAATCGTCAGAATGCAACAGAACCAAATCCAATCTGTGCAGAATGGATCATAATGATGAGATAGGATGATCGATGCAAGACAGACCCCAAAATATCCCTCAATATCTTTTGTACTTGCTATAATCTCCAACTGGCTCCCTTGATCATCATAACACTGTGTAATACCCTGATGTCCCAAAGTGGGGACATTACAGTCCTCCCTGCTAGAATATTTCTTGTCCTCAAGCAATAACTGAACCCATACTAATATAATACTGGGGTCCCATTTCCACCTATGGGACACATAGTAGGTCCCATCTAGAGATGAACTATCATACACTCCACCCCATGGGTCCCATATCAGGAAATGAACTGCAATACCCTGTGAAGCATAATCCTGAAATATATCAACTCCATGTATATCCTGCACAAGACACATGGCCTCATCCTAGAATGAATCCATCCTCCAAGTCCCTACCAAGATCAACATGGCCTTGATCAGTTGCACATAATGATGCCATAATGAGGTAATGCAAGACCTTCGTGAGACACCCTCATGTGATGTGCTCTCCTCAATACTAAAGCTCAATGGAAATTCAAAACAACTTGACCCTGCAAAGGTCCACTCACCCCTTTCAATCAATGAAATGCTCAACCATGCAATCCCCGGGTCCCATGGGATTCTCTGTCGAAGATCACCATGCTGGCACTATACTACGCTGACGATGTTTGACTTCTCCCTGTATGTATACTAGATCCCCCTCTCCTAGATCCTCAATATAAAATACATGTGGCCATTGAACCTGCTGTCCAGAAACTGCATCTGTAAAGACATCTATGTGGAAGTAGTACCTACCCAACCATCTCCATGCCTGATCATGATGATCAAGAGGGAGAAATTGTCTTTCTCCATAGCATAAGTACCTACAGGCCCACTCCAAACCAACCCAAGGTGGAGTGTGTGGCTCTCTGGCACAACCTAGGTCATCATGACGTAAAACATCCTGCTAACAAAATGCACTCCCAGATCCAATGGAAAACTTGGAATTTTATCACTTCCCATCTCTGCTAACTGCTCTTGTGTCAGACTGATCACTGTCGGAAGTCCTATGTGCTCATCTACTATCACTTGGCCTATGATGCTCACCATCATGCACAAAGTCTCAACTGTTTGCCTAACATGGTCCACATCTGACATGTTCTATGTTGAAAAATTACTCTTGTCAAGTGGTCTCGACCTAACCACTCTCCATGCTCTCTGCCATTTTCTATCTCTCCTCATGTTGTTGTCCATGATAAAAGTGTCGAGAAAGGCTAATAGAAACCTCTGTAGTTGACTTTAGTACTGGAAGATATCACATGCTTTGGTCAATCCTAGGGATTCGACCAGAAGCTCGTCCATCAGTGTCTGTGATAAATACTCATCTGTGGTCATCAAAGAATCCCAATCATCCAATACAATCGGAAGTAATTCCTCCAACTGTTGGTCAACCAACCTCCATCCCTCATCTCCCATGCAACTTCTGATATGGTGAAGGTGATCTCTCCTAATTAGGTGATGTTGCAAAGGAGTGACATTTGTATGCTCTCCTAAGTGTGTCTCCTCCCTGCAAGGTAATACACCCCTCTGAATCCTACCGTACATATCGACATGTATTTGTGAGCTATCACTCACCATTGTATGCTCCTGCATACTCATTTCATCTCCCGTATACTCATGATGCATCATAGATCCTAGGTGTACTACTGGATCAACCTTTACATGAAGGTTAACCTCTCTCAAAACACAAATGGGTAGCTTCTGTGCCTCCAGATCATAACTCCCCATACTCATCAGTGATCTTGGGTACTCCTTAGGCTCCTCCATCAACTAGTGCTCCTCTTCCAACCCATCAACACCCTCTAGCAATGTGATTGGATGCCATATATAAGTATCCACTAAGATAGATGAAGTGGATCTTTGACGAATCTCCTCAGGAAGCTCCTTTGATATGGACTCTGATTCTTGAAGGGCTATCTGTGTGCCTCTCAAGAATCCTTGGGAGTTGTCCAACTCATGGGTGATTTTGTCCATCTCCAACTCCTACTCCCTCAGATCCTCATGATACATCGCGCCAATCCCTAGTAGGTAGTCCCTCTCTGTCAGTAATTGTTGATAATCAATCTGCATCATAGACACTCTCTCCCTAAGAGTATGAAGTTCATCCATGTAAAATCCCTCATCTGCACTACCATGTGCAACTGATGCCCTCCAACAATAATCGGCCACCAATGCATGTGTGTCATAAAAAAATCTAGTGTATGACATGATCATAGCCTCACTGACTCTCAACTATCTTGCTAAGTGATGTGACTCCTAATCACAGTCATGCTGAGGTACCACCTCATTGCTCTCATAGCTACTGCCAACACTGGAATCCCCAACAACACTCTCTGTAGAAGATAAAGTGTTGAACTGCCCACTGTCTACTGTGCTATTGGGTCCTCCTATATGCGACTGTATATCATCATCAACTACTAGCTCCCTCTGAATCACACTATAACCGGTATGAGAAGATGTATCCTCCTGTGCACTCACCCTGCTATTATCATCTATGCCTGGATCCCATAATGATGTATCAGGACATGTGCTACGGTCATCCTGACTAATTAGGAATGCATCCTCATCACTGCAGACCAATCCTGAAAGTAAGTGTCCCCTCAACCTGTCAGTCTCCATAACCTACTTAGATAATAGAGTCCCCAAAAGAGGTGACTCAATCTCCTCGTGATGATATGTGAGTGCAGGATCAAATGTCTACATGTCATATATCTCCTCCTACATCTGTGGATCCATGTGTCTCTGGTGTGTATCTCCCACGTACGGCTCCTCCATCATATCTATCATTCCACTGCTATCCTTAGGTGACGTGGCCATCATGAGTGTGGAAAGATGACAGATGTGTCACGGTCATCATAGGAATCTGATCATCTATAGGTTCTAACACGTTTGAATCCTCACTAGTGTCGCCACTTTGATGNTGCTCCTCCATCATATCTATCATTCCACTGCTATCCTTAGGTGACGTGGCCATCATGAGTGTGGAAAGATGACAGATGTGTCACGGTCATCATAGGAATCTGATCATCTATAGGTTCTAACACGTTTGAATCCTCACTAGTGTCGCCACTTTGATGAGGTGTAAGGTCATCACAAGTATGTGATATGACTATTGAAGCATAGATGTTGTCCCTCTACTCCTCCAATGTGCAAGGGTAACTATCCTCCTCAAGCGTGCAAGAATAACTAGCCTCTATGAAAGAGTCACTAACATCATTGGACTGCTCCAAATAAGAATCTATCTCTAACTTTTTATCCTCACACACCTCATCATCACTGTCATAGTGTACCTTAATAATGTTTTTCTTCCCTCTACCCCTACATCTATGATCTGGTTCCCAAGGCACTTTACGACTGTAGAAACATTGCCTGCTCCTAATGGGTGTGGGGTTACTCTGCTCTTCCTTCCATCTAGCTAGCATAGCTCTCTTTTCCTCTGTTATGTTGACCCAATGTGTAACCTCATCTTGGCTCCAACAAGGATTTTTTATGGTTACCCACTGTTGGAAAGTTATATCATCCCTAAGTCTCTCACTACGAGCATAGTATTCTCGTTCACAATGTACAACCTCTTTGGCAAAATCTCTAGACTCCATCTTATTGTATGGAATATCCCTCAAGCTAGTAGGAATCTAGGCTCTGATACCACTGTAATGTTCCCAAGCCAAGAGGCCAAGAACATTGTGTTTTTGCATGATTTTTAAATTGTTTCTAGTTGTGGCATTTCGTCAAACACTTTGTTGATTTACTTATGTTTAGGTGTTTACTTGCAGATTGACTTCTTTAATTCGGCCTTAGGGTTTATATTTAGTTATCACACATAGATCTGAAGATATAAACAATGGAAATACAATATACACCAGATATGGAACCAATAGCAAAGATCTGACCTTTATTAATATAATGAGAAAGAACCTGATAGAAGAGTTAGGCTGATCTGGAATGATCAAGAGATGAATCCAATAAACATAATAAGAGTTGCTACAAAATGATCCCAAAAAGAAGAATGAAAGCCTCCAAAGGCTGAATATGTAATGAAGATTAATACGAGAAGGATCTGGGCCGTATGTAGTGCCAAACCCCCAACTGGGAAGGTCACACTCTAGTAGAAGACTGAAACCCTCAATAATTCGGCCCCGCTAAAGAAGCATCCAAATGAGTCCAATGAAGATGCCAAATTGAAGATTAGGATGTGTAGAGTACCCTCCTGAAATATTAGACCAAAATACCAAGGAATGCTTCTCCAAATGTTGAATCCTCAAGTGGAGTTGTGCCTTCCTGAATACTGTCAAACCCTACAATTTTGGTCCTAATGAATCATGCCCCCAAATTCCCTGAAACTCGCTAGAAAGATAGATCAGGAAACTACAAGTCACTAGGTGAAGTCTCAGGGCCAGATCTGAATCTCAAAAGTAACCTCCTTCTCTCCAATTCTTCGAATGCATCCAATAAATCAAATGGCACATGAAACTCCTTCGGAATGCACTAGATCTAATGGCCAATACCCTACAATGAAAACCTAGGTGCTAGAATTTGCCAAAGCCCCTCCAATATCTTGGAATGAA
>JASDQU010949852.1:38069-48109 GCA_032191745.1 Picea mariana | reverse complement strand
GCCCTTGCCTCTCCTTTATACTTCCCGCTCACCTTGTCGCTCCAAAGTGACTTTCATTTTATTAATTATTAATTAATTAATTAAATCACTTTAATTAATTAATTAACCTTTTCACCTCTGAAAAACACATTATCTCTCCTTGTGGCATCCCTGGCCACTGAAATTCACTTCTCATCATCCTATCCTGTAGTGTTGTTCCTCTCAATTCCAATGAGCTATTACACTGAGAAGTTCCTCCAAGTATTGTGCGCAAAATGACCTCTTAAGTGAATTTAATTAACCTATAGCTCAAGATACTCAAAATCATGGAAATCAACGGAATGCAATAGAACAAAAGCCAATCTGTGTGGAATAGATTATAATGATGAAATAGGATGACCGATGCAAGCCAGACCCCAAAATATCCCTCAATATCTCATGTACTCACTATAATCTCCAACTGGCTACCCTGGTCATCATAACATTGTGTAATACCCTGATGTCCCAAAGTGAGGACATTACACATAGTTGTTAGGATGACAAACAAACTTTCACACCTTTTTCAAAGCTATTATTTGGATTTTTTTGTTACCTTTGTTATAGATTCTATTAAAACCCACCTAAAATCATCATCATCATCATCATCATCATCATCATCAATTAAAACCCACCTAAATACATCATCATTAATAATATTTACAAAACACTACATTCAAAATTAAACATGTATTAAATTTGTTTTTGTTGAGAGACAATGAGTGCTCCCTGAAACATCCTCGATAGAAAGTGTTAGCGTCAGAAGTCACTCCTGGATTGCTTGTAGGAGCAGAGCCTGACACCCATCAGTTTAATGTCACGATTTGTTTATAAGGGGTGATCAATGGAAGAAAACTCGGAACAATATCGTATGAACTCAGAAACTAGGCCAGGCATGCATGGGCGAGTGAGGTCTTAGATAAACTCTAAATAGCGAGTTGTAATAAGGGTGAGTAGGGGGGAGACTTGTTTGAGAAAAGTGCATAGGACTGTCATAAACAACAAGTTTTCTAATAGACTATGAGAGGAAGCATCAAGAGGCAAGATCTTCTTACACCCAAATGCAAGAAACCAGAAGAAACAGTAATGCAACAACAACTCATTTATCATAACATAACTATGCTAATTCATGTGAAGCATTCGATCATGAACTCTCTGATACGAGATGAAAACATAGATGGAAAAACAAGATCTGTTTGTCATAAAACAAGAAATCTCAAACACATATACATGACCTAGAGAACTAGAATGTTTGCTGAGACTTTACAGTCGGGAGCTTAGCTCTACCATCGATAGATACAAAAATGGCGAAAATGCCTTCATATACTCAGAACAACAACAATGGCGGAACCAAGACATGCATTGAAAGCTTTGCGTCTGCATGGCTTCTGATAGTCAACATTTGCAATTTCTGAATGGTCATGCAACTTATGGCAGACGCAATCAATCTCCTGACAGTTCCAGCGGCGAATCGACGTGCCTTTAATTCATTGCTGGGCTTTCCCATTATGGCGGAGGCAATGTCTAACCACCACTAAACGCTTCAATAACTGCTTCAATAACTGCTTCATCGGGATTGAGGATGGCCCAGACAACTCGGCACTTCTGCGACATGGAAGACCCTTTTGCGCTGCCACCTAGATTAGCTGAGCAATATGGTGCATAGACGTGGAGGCCAGCGAGAAAGATGGGGCACAACAACGAAGCGATGGGGCCAAAACTACGAGGGGAAAATAGGAAGCAATGAGGTGTAAGAGAGGCAACAGGGGAAGACATGTGGCGAAAGACGATAAGTGGAAGGAGCAAGATATAAGACATAATGGGTGCACTTGCGGTGGGAGACTAACGTGGAAAGAGGCGGGACACATGGCAGGTGATGGATGGAGGGTGAGGTGGGAAAGGTACCATGCGAACCAGAAAAGGGGAGAGTAACAGATGTTGGAGGATGAGGGAAGGGCATAATAGCACGAGTCTCATCGCTCGGTCAGGAAGAGAACAGATGGCACAAAAGATGACATGACAAGGAAGGGGCCCGCATTGGTTAACCACAGAATGACAAAGGATGCCCAGGCTGCTTGTGCGCCGTTGATCTGGGCACTTGAACTGTAGCCGTCGGAGAGATGCTCCTTCAATTCCGGACCCCCCCCCTCCGCTTAAAGGTAGAAAGGCGGGGGTGGTCCAGAATCGCTTCGCACGCCGTTGATCTGGGTGCTTTGATCTTGGCCGTTGAAGAGGTGCGCCCCGGATTCTGGACCCCCCCCCCTCCGCTTAAAGGTAGAAAGGTGGGGGGGCTCCGGAATCCCATCTGCGCTGTTGATCCAAGCGTTGTGATCCTTGCGGTCCAGATTTGGTTTTCATTTAATCATGGGCGCATTTGCATCCCGAACTTAGGACAAGTGGGTTTTTTAACCCATTATTTACATTCTGACCCCCAAACAAGAAATATCGCTAACATTCAGCTCCATGGGGGATAGAGTCATCCCTGTGATGCTCTAAGAACTTTTTGCAGATTCAGTGCCTTGTTGTTGGGCTATGGAGTCATTTATTAAATTGAAAACAAAACAAAAAACAATATTTACAAAAAATAAAAGAGCCGACTACGGCTCACAAAAACATTTTTTCAAGAAATGCCCATTTACTGGGCCACTAAAAACTTCTTCCCCTTCCAAATCCTACAACCTTTAAGTGTTGTTTGAACATAATTCAAGGATCTTGAAAGGCCCCAACCAGAGGGCATCAAACTTACTCTGCTTGCCCCTGTCCTGCCTGGGTGCGTCCCATTTGAGCACCAGGTCACCTTGCTCAAATTCTTTCTTTTTTCTCTTCCTGTCAAAAGCATGTTTGATCTTCTGCTGATGATTGTAGGCCCTGTCCGTGACCCGTTCTCTGATCTGTTGCACTTCCACCATCTGATGAATCCTTCGGACCACATGGTTAGGTTCTCCTTCAAAGTCTTGAAGGAAATTCGCCACAGATAAGGCGAGTTGAGTGGGGAAAACGACCTCTATTCCGTAAACAAGTTGGAAAGGTGGGATACCCATGGATTTCTTTGTTGTTACCCGATCAGCCCAAAGAGAAAATTTGAGCTTTGAGTCCTAGGCCCTCTTATTGTCCTCCAATAGATTTTTGATAAGCTTGATTAGGATTTTATTGGAGGACTCTTCTAGTCCGTTTCCTTGAGGGTAGTATGGAGTAGAGTGAACCAATGAAATTCCAAATCATTCACAGAACTCGACCAGAGGCTCAGACCTGAAGGGGGCAGCATTGTCACTGACAATCCTGCTTGGGCAGCCAAATCTAGATATGATGTCTTCCAAGAGGCTGATGATTACTTTGTGAGAAGTTCTCCTAGTGGGGACAACCTTTATCCACTTGGTGAAATAATCAGTGGCAGCGAGGATCCGCCTGTTCTGGCCACTTGAGGGAGGATGAATATCTCCAATGAAATACAATCCCCACTGCTGAAAGGGTGTCGAAACCACTACAGGATTTAATGGCAGAGATTTGAGCTGCTGGTTACTTGAGAACTTCTGGCATTTGATGCAAGTTCTGACTTCTCTGTAGACATTGGAGAACAAAGTAGGCCAGTAATACCCAGCCCGGAGGATCTTGTGGGCTATGGTCTTCCAAAAATGATGACCTCCACAGAGACCGCTATGAAAATTGAACATCACTTTCTGGGCTTGCTGTGGGTCCAGGCATCTCAATAGTATCCCCAGAGGGTCTTTCCAATACAAGGCTTGGTCAAGGAGACAATATCTAACCACTTTGAGCTTTAAAGCTCTGGCCCTACTTTTTCCCGATCCATCAGGGGGCCTTAATTCTTGCAGAAAATACAAGATATCCTTGTACCAAGGACACGCTGCTAATGGTATGATGGTCTAAGAATTCCTACCGAATGACTCAGCTTGCTCATTCATGAAGTTAATCCCCAAAGCCTTGCAATTGGATTCAGCCAGCAGCTTGGCCAAACCTTGCCCCTTTATCAACTTGGTGGGCTTGATCTCCAGATCAAACTCTAGGATTTTGGTGATTCATTTACCCCCTCTCCTGTCTATGTTAGGCTATACAAGAATGTCCTTCACGGAGGTTGAAGGGACATATGCAGTGATTTTTGAGTGCAAGACATAGATCCTGAAAGCTTTGAGATTTTTCACTAATGCATAGGCCTGCTTCTCCATGATCTCATACTAGAGTTCAACATCTCTCAACGCCTTGTTGTAGAAAGCAATAGGTTGCTCTCACCCTTGATAATTTTTCTGCAACAAGACTGCTGCTACCGAGTCACCAGAGGCAAACGAGAAAATTAGGAAATCTTTAGAATAATCGGGACTGATTAGCACAGGTTCCTCAGTCAACGCTCTCTTTATTTGGGAAAAATATTNATGTGTTTCACCATCTCGGCAAAGTTTGAGATGAATCTCCTCAGAAAGTTAACCTTCCCCAAAAAGGCCTAGAACTCCTTCTTAGACCTGGGAAGTGACAGGGTCTGAATTGCTTCTACCTTGCTTGGGTCAATCCTTACTCCCTCTGTTGACACTATGTGACCTAACAGCTTCCCCTCCTGCATAGAAAACAATGATTTCTTGGGGTTTAAAGATAGGCCATACCTCCTACACTTCAAGAAAACCCTTTTCAAGTGGCAGCAGTGCTCTTTATCACTCTTGGAGAAGACTGTGATGTCATCCATATATATTATCACAAACTGGTCCTTCTCCCCGACAAAGGCTATGTCCATGACCTGCTGAAATGTTTCTCCTGTGTTCATCAGCCCAAAAGGCATTTTGGCGTACATGAATGTGCCCGAAGGAGTGGTGAAGGTTGTTTTTTCTCTGTCCTCAGGCATGACTGAAATCTGATTGTATCCAGAGAAACCATCAATCATGGATATCCTAGATGTGTCAGTGACCCTCTGTAATATGTATTCCATGTTGGGCAGGGGATAATTGTCCTTCCTGGAGCTTCTATTCAGGTTCCTGAAATCGACGCAGAGTCTGATTTCCCCACTTTTCTTTCTCACCGGGACCAAATTGGCTACCCACTCAGAATATCTCAAGGGGACAATGATTTGGGCATCCATCAGCTTCTTTACCTCTTTCTCCATGACAGGTAACAACATGGGATTTATCTGTCTCAACTTTTGCTTGAATGGATTAGCCTCCTCTTTCAGTGGGATCTTGTGCTCAATGACTGATGTGTCATAAGTCTTGAGGTCTTCATAGGTCCATGCAAACACATCAGCAAACTCCTTCATCAACTTAGTATATTCATCTCTCTGCTCCTCGGTCAAACTCCTTGACATCTTGACAAACTTGGGCTCCTCCGGTGTGCCTATGTTGCACTCAGCTGTGTCATCATCATCACCTGAAGCTTTACCCTTCACTGCTACATCATTTCCATTGAACAATCTTTCTAATGGGATTAGTCCTTTCGGAATGTAATTGCTCGGTAGCTGAATGATCTGGTGATCAACAATTTTATTTAAAAACTCCCCATGGTGACGGTCACCTTCCATGTCAGGATTCTCATCTATGTGCAATGTAGAAAAGTCATCAATGGACTGGAGAAATTTCTCGATTTCCTGATCATCTTCAAACACCTTCCAGTGTTTGACATTGTCTGGTACAGAGGGCCTATATTTTATTTCAACATCGGATCCGATAGTGGGCAGCGTGGGAACTTCAAGCAAGCTAGCTGTGACAGCTAGAAAGTCAGTTGAAGCATTTTCCTCCCTTGGAATGTAAGAAATATTAAAAGCCATGAAGAAATTATCAACTAGGTCCCATACCTCATTTCTGTAATTTCTAAGCCGAGGATTCTTAGCCTGATAAACGTTTTTTACCTGCTGGATGATCAACTCTGCATCTCCAAACACTGTCATCTCCTTGATTCCCATTTCCTTGGTGGCTCTTAATCCTAGAACCAGAGCTTCATACTCTGCCACGTTGTTGGTGGTGTCAAACTCTAGCTTATATGACAGAGATGTGGTCTCACGGCAGGGTGATATGAATACCACTCCGGCACCTACACCTATACTGGAGGAAGCTCCATCAAAGAACATCTTCCAAATAGAGGTGGTTGGAGGGGGTGTCTCCTGATTAAGAATGGGTTGTTGTCTGATCTGTAAAGGATCCTCAGGGGTGTGGGTGAGCTACAGTAAACTGGAGCCTAAATCAGTGTCCAAGGCATAGATGTAATGGTTGGTAGGGTTGGATTCATCACTGATTATGTAGGCCAGCTGGGCTTCCCTATATAGTCTTCTATGTTCCCCTTCGAAGACTGGAAGGGTGGCATATGTGAGATCCATCTATAACGTTCCTCCAAGTCTCTTAATCCAATACCTTGACAACAACATGCCAAACTTGGGGGGAACATCAACTACCACAATATCCATGACCATACTCTTCATGGGCAGCTGAAATAGAGAAACTACCAGGTCCTTGATGACTCCCAAACATTGCACCCTCCTGGAGTCAAAAGAATAGAGGTCATGATAGGCTCGGGTGACTTCGAGTCCCAACTCTTCCATGACAGTTTTGGGCATGAGGTTGTGAGAGGCCCCTGAATCCATAAGGCAATTATGTAGCACTTTATCATGTATGTTCAGGGAAGTGTAGAAGGGAGGGGATGAATCATCTCTATCTTCTACCATGGGACCTAGGACAACTACAGGCCTTTCATCTTGGAGGTTTATGGAGTCTATGAGAGGGTATGAGGCTTCATATTTCAACAGCTTGGAGAAGCGTTTTTTGAATTCCCCATGTTTAATTAACTCAGTGAGCGGCATAGGAATTCTGATCTTTTGGATCTCATGTTCGAAATTGAAAGAAGATATAGGCTTTAGGATTTCTCTTATTTCAGGAACATGATTATGGACAATGGGAGAGAGAGGTTGAGCCTTCTTACCTCTGTGAGCATCTTCTACTTCATTAGCAGGTTTCTTTGTTCTAGTGGATTGCTCAGGAACATCAGGTGTTGCTACCTTTTTGTCGGACCTCAGGTTGTACCTGTCTCGACCGCTGCTAGCTTTGTCTCCCTTGCTTAATTCATTTAGCTGACTATCCATGAGAGAATCTTCATAAGTAGTCTGAGTGAGATGAGGAAAAGGAGGAGTATCTTCTAGGCAGTGGATTTCAGGATCAAGCTCATCTGTTTCTCTTCCCTCCTCATCGACCACCAAATTGTTCTGAAAAGGGGCCTGAATTCTCTGGTCTTCTCTGTCTCTTCCCCTTTCTCTGTGCATAGTTGGGGGAGAAATATTATTATTTGGCCTCCTAAAACCTCCTTTATTTTCGGTGTTCTGAGGACCCTTATACATTTGTTTCCTTTCCACCTTCAATATATCCACCTCTTCGGTCAGAAACTTCATCATCTCGGTAAGTTCATTCACTTGAGGGTGGGGCAACGATGGGCCAGAAGTTGAGGCTTCGGATCTTCCCTTTCTTCTGTCTGCGTCAGCTTTGTTCCTCAGTCTGTCAGCTGCTAATATGTTAGATTCCACTTCTACGGTAGCGTCTTGCATTTGAGCTAAGGAGGTAGCTCTTCTTTCTCTCAATAGCAGGCAGAAATCAGGATCAAATGCACCAGCATATGAAATTTGGGCAGAGGCTTCTGAGGGATTTATCTCTGCAGGGATCTTATTGTACATCTTATTAAATCTTTTGGAGAAGTCAGAGACAGACTCTCCTTTCATTTTCCTCAGAGACCCAAACTTTGTCATGTAATACATGAAATCTTTTCTATCCCCCCACTACCTCAGGAAAACGTTATCCAAGGCTTCCATGCTAGCAATAGATCCAGGGGCCAATCCTCTGAACCATTTCCTTACCTCTCCATCTAGGCTCTGGACAAAGACTCTCATCCGTACATCTTCATTCTCAATATTTAGATTGTCTGCGTAACTGTAAAAGGTAGCTAGGTGCTCTTCAGTAGTTATGTCTCCTTCCCCAGTGAACTTGGGCATGTATTTCAAGTAGTCTCCAGCAGGGAGGGGATTCATAGGATGGGGTAGGATTAAAGGAGCATATCTAGCAGCAACTATGCCATCCATTCTATTCAGAGGGGGATTAGCACCAGCCATGGGAACAATAGGGGTGGGAGAACTCGGAGGAGAAGGAGTGTGGACGGGAGATGTCGGAAAATAGGTTCTTGGAGGAGACAACGAAGAAAACAGAGAGAGAGCCAAGGGACCTGAATGTGCAGATGCTTCTCTCTGTGCAGTAGTAGCAATAAAAGGAGGGGCATTGAAACCTTCAGAGGCTTGAGGTCTGTATTGAGGCACAACTTCCATGGAGGGGGGGGTGACAAGGATCTCTCTTTATGATACCAGACCAGGAGGAGAAAACTCAGCAGGAACACTCCCGAAATTCAGAAAACGGGAAACTTCAGAGGAAGGACTAGGAAGCTGAGAATAAGAAAATGGAGTTCTCATAGAAGGGGTTGGCGTATTACCTATTTCGGCGATGGAAACTTTTTTTGCAGAGCTCTTTCCCTTTCTGCGCACCGCTTATGAATCAACTTCTGGTGTAGCTAGAGGCAAGTGTGGATTAGACCTCGTGTGTCTGCCTTTCGAAGCCACAATTTATAGAGCAGGTTCTCCCTAGCGGAGTCATAACAATGGAGTCGCCAGGTGCATGGTAGCAATCTTCAAGTTCTGATATCTGATGCACCTTCAGAATCAGTTGATCTTTGTCGTTCAAATCTGGGGAAAATATCCAACTTCGTCCCCGGCAACGATGCTAGAAATGTTAGCGTCAGAAGTCACTCCTGGATTGCTTGTAGGAGCAGAGCCTGACACCCATCAGTTTAATGTCACGATTTGTTTATAAGGGGTGATCAATGGAAGAAAACTCGGAACAATATCGTCTCAACTCAGAAACTAGGCCAGGCATGCATGGGTGAGTGAGGTCTTAGATAAACTCCAAACAACGAGTTGTAATAAGGGTGAGTAGGGGGACGACTTGTTTGAGAAAAGTGCATAGGACTGTCATAAACAATAGGTTTTCTAACACACTATGAGAGGAAGCATCAAGAGGCAAGATCTTCTTACACCCAAATGCAGGAAACCAGAGGAAACAGTAATGCAACAACAAATCATTTATCATAACATAACTGTGCTAATTCATGCGAAGCATTCGATCATGAACTCTTTGATACGAGATGAAAACATAGATGGAAAAAGAAGAACTGTTTGTCATAAAACAAGAAATCTCAAACACAGATACATGACCCAGAGAACTAGAATGTTTGTTGAAACTTTACAGTCGGGACCTTAGCTCTACCATCGATAGATACAAAAATGGCGAAAATGCCTTCATATACTCAGAACAACAACAACGGCGGAACCGAGACATGCATTGAAAGCTTTGCGTCTGCATGGCTTCTGACAGTCAACATTTGCAGTTTCTGAATGGTCGTGCAACTTATGGTAGACGCAATCAATCTCCTAACAGTTCCAGTGGTGAATTGATGTGCTTTTAATTCATTACCGGGCTTTCCCATTATGGCGGAGGCGATGTCTAACCACCACTAACCGCTTCAATAACTGCTTCATCGGGATTGAGGATGGCCCGGACAACTTGGCACTTCTGCGACATGGAAGACCCTTTTGCGCTGCCACTTGGATTAGCTGAGCAATATGGTGCATAGACGTGGAGGCCAGCGCAAAAGATGGGGCACAGCAACAGAGCGATGGGGCCAAAACCACGAGGGGAAAATAAGAAGCAATGAGGTGTAAGAGAGGCGGTAGGGGAAGACATGTGGCGAAAGACGATAAGTGGAAGGAGCAAGATATAAGACATAATGGGTGCACTTGCGGTGGGAGACTGACATGGAAAGAGGTGGGACACATGGGAGGCGATGGATGGAGGGTGAGGTGGGAAAGGTACCATGCGAACCAGAAAAGGGGAGAGTAACAGATGTTAGAGGATGAGGGAAGGGCATAATGGCGTGAGTCTCATCGCTCGCTCAGGAAGAGAACAGATGGCACAAAAGATGACATGACAGGGAAGGGGCCCGCATTGGTT
>JASDQU010949852.1:775-11074 GCA_032191745.1 Picea mariana | reverse complement strand
TGTTATTTGTGTATATGTTTATGAATTTAATTTTTTGAGTTAATATATATTAATATTATATTAATTTTTTAATATTATTGTTTTATATATTAATTTGATTTTATTTATTAATTTGTTATGTAGTTTATGTAATTTTAAAATTAGATTATTATTATAGATTTATTAAATATTAAAAAAATAATTTTTTGGAATGTAAATTTTTAATTGTTTAAATTTATTTAATAATTTTTTGGAATATAATTTTTTTATCATTTAAATTTATTTAAAATAAATTTAAATATAAATAAAAAAATAATATTTTTATATATAAATATCATCTTTATTTATGTTTATTGTATTTTTATTTGTATATAAATTTGGATCTGGGGATGGAATGGAGCGGAACTCTGAGGAAACCCTAGGCTTCGAAGACACATTAGATTCCTTCATGGTAGTTGGCGAGTTAGTTGTTTTTAGTTCTGATCCATTGAATCTGATTGACTCCTTTGTTGATGTGGCGACAAAGGAACGCTCATTCGTCGAGGATGAGGCAGGGGTGCGGGCCACGACAATTCGCTGACATAATCCCGCTCTCTGGTGCTCTTGGATCTACCAGAAACGTTTGGTGCGATTAAGTCCGGTGTTAGTGCTGTTAATGTTGATCAAACAAAGGGGAAAGATCTTCCAGGCTCCCAGTTTTCCAGAACAGTGGTTCTCTCCCCAAAGAATTATGTCTCTCTCGGTGACTCACACCTTGTTCGTTTTCTAGTGGCATCTTTATCCGTCGAAGCCTGGCACTCGATTATTTCGCATTTTGAATATTCGTCCAGATACATTCTAGGCGGAAACTCAGAACTGAGGGTCTTCTTCTAACAAGGGTATTGTCAGGAAGTCTTCAGGGTTTATTGGGAACTTTCTTCACCTTTGAGAGTTTAGTGGTTATGTTCCACTAGAGCTAGGACTTGAGGTAAAAGAAAAAGATATTCTCAACCACTGGACTATGTCAACATCTCATTCAAATGTGTTAGATACCATGGAGTGGGCCATGTTGTAGAGGACCGCTCAAAGCTTTTCATTCGAGAGGTCTAACAGTGTAAGGATGGGGCTAGCTCTACCCTCAAGGTGGGTTCGTGGGACCTTTTGACAAGAAAACAACCTCTAAAGTCTAGGGGAAAGTTGACTCTAAGGCCTAGGGGATCTTCAAAGATTTCACTTGAGCGTGATTTCATTGGAGCTGATATTGTGCGATTGGGAGCCCCTCCCTTCGGTAGGAGTTGCTTCAAACCCTCCCCACATTTCTTTGAATGTGGTTAATCTTTGTTCTAGACCTAATTTTCCCCAACATCACAAGAGCACTTTGGTATTGGAGAATTCTCGACCCATAGTTCAGTTTCCCATAATGGTTTCATCTGAACCCTCAGGGATAGTTTATGGTAATAATTCAGCCAGAAATAAGGAGCTAGCTCTTGAGTCTTCTCGTTAGAAACATGTTTCTATACAAGAGGCACTTGGTAAAGACACATAGGTTGTTGATCGTCCAATACCTAGATTAGTGGAGATGAAATATCCACATAATTCTATATTGGGAAAGTTTGTTCCAAGCACCACACTTCCTTCTACTTCCTATTGCAAAGCTGGCAGTTTATTTTTGGGGTTGTTTTGGTTCATGAGATCGAGGAGAATGACAATCTTTTGGTGTCCAGTGAGATTCCTATCATGCAACCCTTTAGGATAAACATAACACCCTCTTTCTCACGCAAATATCCAGCTCTTCTTGGGGAGAACAACTCCTCCCCTTGAAATTTTTAGTCTCCTCTTATCTTGGTCTCTCGGGTGGAAACCCCTATCACCTGAGATTCAAAGGTCTGGTAGGTTTTTAGGATCTTCTGATCTAGGAGGACCCAAAATGGTAAAAATTAAAGTCCTCAAATCTCAGCAAAAGAAATTTCAAGTAGAAGTGTTCGTCACAAGATTTCCAATGGCACAAACGACACCTCAAACAAAGTTTGAACGAAGAAGTTATGGCCGATAAAAGTTGGAAGTCAACCCTAGTCAGAGTCAATGATTATGTCATCATTCGTATAGGTGACATCAGTGGTATGTACCAGGGTGACATCAACAAGATGATGTGGCAGCATGAGGACCTGCCATGTGTCACTTATTTTTGGCATTTTTGGCTGCCAATTGGACCAGTAAAAAAATACCACATGGAACCACCTTGGACCACCACGTGGCCCACATATAGCTCGACATGTGGCAACCGATGACGTGGAAGGAGGATGATTGGACGTGTATGTGAACCAATTATTTGGTGCCACGTGACGCCATCTGGAGCCACCACGCGGCTCGCATATAGGTAGACCTGTGGCAGTCAGTGATGTGGAAGGAGGATGGCTAGACGGGTATGTGAACCAATTATTGGGTGCCGTGAGGCATCCTCAGAGGATGTCATGTGGCATCAACAGAGCTCTCCATGTGTGATCCGAGATCTTTTCGTCGGGTGACTTATTAAAGAACTGTATTAAATGAGCATAAACTAAAGTACACAATAAAGAAGGAAAAGCTCAAAAGGAAGGAGACATAATCATGCAATATGAACAAAAAGAACTTGATAACAGAGTTCGTCCCTGGTGGACTACGTCTCCTGGTCCTGCTCTCAAATGGGTAGGTCTTTTTATTAACTCCACAAAAGAATTGGGAAAAATACATAAGTATACCTCATTTTAGAGTTAAGCCACATAAGCTTTTCTCAGATCAGAAAACTAACACCACCACTATGTTCATAGCATCGTTTTACCTAAAAATGATTGTCTCCACACATCAATATGAGTCGGACACTTTTTGGCCCAAGAGGCACCTTTGCCTCAGTTTGCGTGCCACTTCTCTTGCAATAAATGACTGGACTATCTCGAATTTTGTGCCAAAATCTTGAAAATCATGCCCAAATCTGTACTATACAGACACACTTGGTTTGCCCCTTCCCCCCGAACTCTAGCGAAGGCCTCCTTATATACTATTTCTTGGTAGTTAAGAAATAAGTGAAGTCATTGGTGGAGTGGTTAACGGATCTATTTTAATTCATTAGTTTGGCAAAGGTCCCAAGATCTAATCCAGTGGACTCCGCTTTAACATATGTTTTTACAACTAAAATTTTGGCACGCTCAGCTAAAGTTGGCGGGCAACCACTAGAATGGAGGAATACTACTAAAAAGGGCAGAACGTTACCTATTTCTAGAGAAGATTCTGGCGACGGTTAGTTTGGCGGCTAGAGGAATATGCCACCAAATCTTGTGGAACCGCCGCCAGATTTGGCAGCATATGTATTATATATATTCTTTTAATTTTTGGTCACGGGGTGTCATTGTGCATTTTGGGGGTGCCATGTGGTGCCTCCCTATTAGTCCACATGGCATCCACTGATTTTTCCACCCGTGTGCTAATGTCACTTTGTCACACGTGGTGCCATGTGGCGTCACCTGGGGTGCCACATGTCACTTTTTTTCTGGTCCATGTGGTGCCCTAAAAAGTTTGAATTTGAGTGACACGTGGAAGCCTTTGGTGCTACCACGTGGAATGTTGACATCATCATGACACATGTCACCCTATGTGCTTGCCACGTACATTGTACGGATGTTGATGTCATCTTTACTAATGATGATGTCAACAATATGGATGTTGACTCATCCCTACTGACTGGGCTAGGTTGACCAAAACTTTGATCGCTTATATCTTTCGTTTCATAACTTCGTTTGACGAGTCATTTGCGTCGTTAGAAATCTTGGGATGCGTTCTTCGCTATCATGCCATTTTAATTGAGGTTTGGGAACTTTGTATGTTTTCCCTTTTGCTATTTGCTGAAGCCATTTTGAGCATTCTAAGTTGCTTCTGTGTGTTCTGAGTTGTTCTTATCCTTCTCTGGATCCTTTTTGGATCACGCCTTCCCACTGAGATCTTTTTGGACCACCAAAAGATTTCATTAATCAACTGGTAAGTGAGGGAAGAGTTCCCTCACCTTATCCTTTTAAATCCACTTTTCTTTTCTTGGATGTGTGCCCTTTAAGCCTACTCAAAGATAATCAACATCATCCCCGTGTGAAGTCCTTGTCCTTCTTTCCAGGATGATATCTTCCTGTAACTCATCCAAGTACTCAGGTTCAAACTCATCAATGGAAGGTATTGAAACTTCCTCATCCTGATCCATGATCATGGGAGGCTAAAACATTTTCAAATTCTCTACGTTCACAACTGAATATATCTGCATATAAGGTGGAAGATCTAAACGAAAAGCATGAGTGTCGCTTTTATCCAAAATAGTGAAGGGTCCATATCAGATGGGCTTGAGTTTCTTGCCTTCACCCTTCAATTGTTCCTTGCTGATGTGAAGCCATACCTGGTTTCCAACCTGGAACTGATGATCAACCCTATTTTTGTCATGTCGAGCTTTATATTGTGCTTGACTCTTCTCCAACTGTTCCCTAACTACTTGGTGTATCTATTGAATCCTCTGAATGAAATTGCGGTCTCTGTCTTATGTTCGTTCTTCATTCACATTGACATCTCTCCCATACATCAAGTCCAAAGGAAACTTTAGTAGGTACCCAAAACATGTCTCAAAAGGTGAACTCTAAGTGGATGCATGTAAAGCTTGATTATAAGCATGTTGTGCATAAGGTATATGTTCATCCCATAACTTAGGATGCTTGTTGCAGTATCCTCGAAGAAAAAGTACCACTATTATGTTTACCACCTCTGTCTATCCGTCGGTCTGTGGATGAAAAGCAATGCTCCTCTTCAATTTGGTGTTGATCATTCTCCACAAGCTAGTCGAAAAATCCCTAAGGAATGGAGTATCTTGATCCAAGAAAATGAACGTGGGTAATCCAAAGTGAACCCAAACATACCGAAAGAAGATATTAGCAATATTCTCAGCAATTATCTACTTTTTACATGGCATCAAGATACACATCTTACTGAACCTATCCACTTTGACATACAAATAATCATGACCCCCTCTGGTCATTGGTAAACCCCTACAAAATCCATGGAAATACTTTCCCATGGATGGGATGGAATAGGAAGTGGTGAGTATAGCCCCAATTTTCTATTAGTGGGATTACAAGTAGAACACATCACACAGCTCTTTACATATTTAGTTACAATTTCTTCCATTTGAGGGCAATAACAAAACCTCTGCAAATGAGTCGTAGTTTTTCCTACCCCAAAATGCCCAGACACAAGAGAAATGTGAGCTTCTCGTATCACATGGACTCGTTCACTTGTAGGAATACATAGCTTCCCAAGATGATAGAGTAATTTTCCCTCCAGACAATAGTTCTCTACCTATGCACCATGGGTTAGCTTCTCATATACTTCTTTAAAATCTCCATTGATGGCATATTGCTCTACATAGTTATCATGAGATAAAGAAGTATTCTTCAAAATAATAGAAGCAACAATAGGAGGTCTAGAAAGCATATCGGCTACCATGTTACTTGTACCCTTCTTGTACTTGATTACCAAATGAAATTGTTGTATAAAACCCATCCACCTATAGTGTCGAGATTGTTGCAGTTTGGTTTGTGCTTGAAGATATTGTAAGGGCTAGTGATGTGTATGTATAATTGTTTCCTTCCCTAACAAGTAGTGCTTCCATTTATTTACGCTTTGAACTAATGCATACAACTCTTTATCATATGTAGGCTAGTTAACAACAACTTGGTTAAAAGTCTCATAGTGGTAACAGGTAGGCTTACGATATTGCATCAATACTGCACCCATGGCATATCCGCTGGAATCTGTCTTGATCTCGAACAACTATTGAAGATTCAACAGTGCTAATACTGGTGTAGTACTGATCTTCTCCTTCAAAATGTTGAAAGATTTTTGTTTCTTTCCTTCCCACTGAAAAGTGTTCTTCACACTGGTTAAGGCATGCAAAGGAGCTGCTATAAAGGAGAAGTTGGGAATGAATCTCCTCCAATACTAGACTACACCCAAGAAGCTCTGGATCTCGGTTACACTTTTTGGCTGGGGCCATTTCAAAATTACTTCAATTTTGGAAGGATCAATCTTCAATTGTCCTCCTCCCACGATATGACCTAAGTATACAAGTGCAGTCTTGCCAAATTCACATTTAGACATTTTCACATACAACTTTTACCTTTGCAAAATATCCAATACCTCCTTTACATGCCTGACATGTTCATCCCAAGTTCTGCTGAAAACAAGAATGTCATCTAAATATACAATCACAAAGTCATCCAAGAAAGGCTTGATTACATCATTCATCACACGCATAAAAGGCGTCAGAGCATTGCAAAGCCCAAACGACATAACTAACCACTCAAACAATCCCTGTTTAGATTTAAAGGTAGTCTTCCATGCATCTTGTTTGGCGACCTTGATTTGATGATATCCACTGTGCAAATCCAACTTAGTGAAATAAACAACATTCTTCAACTGAATAAGTAAATCATCTATGCGAGGAAGAGGGTATAGATTTTTCACTGTGATTTTATTCAAGGCTCGGTAATTGACACACATTCTCCATGTGCCATATTCCTTTGGCACCATCACAATCGGAGAACCACAAGGAGATGAAATGGGCTTGATAACGCCTTGCTCCAATAAGCCCTATACCGGCTTCTTGATCTTTGTCATCTCCACAATTGACATCCTATACATGCCCACATTAGGCAAAGGAGAATCATGTTGAAAATGTATCTCATGTTAGATTTCCCTCTTAGGAGGTAATCCATCTGGTTCCTGAAAAATATCATCATACTTGGAAACAATATCAATTAATTCCTAGTTATGAGATAGATCACACCCTTGGAAATCGTCTAATGTCCCGACATCTTTCTCTTTGACGACCATGAGTGCATATCTCTTATTAGTGGTTATGAGTCTTTTCATTTTCTTTGCACTAACAAGTGTTGTATTTACCCTCATGTTGTGATATCTGACAATATATTCCACTCCCCCTTTAGTAAGGTGGTATTCGTTCTCATGACGAAAGAAGAATGTTTTTCTATCATAAATATAAGTACTTCCCAACACTATGCCACATATATCAAGTGGTACAACATCCAAATATACTTCATCAATCAACTTTGAAGCAATATAAAATCTAATCCTACATTGTTTGGTGGCATTAAGCTTTGCTTTATCACATACCCAACCAACATGGTAATGATTTGGATGTCGTTTCATTATAAGACCAATCTTCTTGACAAGTGCTTCAGATATTAAGTTTACTTGGGAACCTAGATCAAATAATGTATAGATCTTAGTATGTTTAGATACAAATTGTATATGAAATAACTCATTCCTCTTTCGTTCATCAATATGAGCTTTATCATTGGAACTTGAACTAGCATGAAGAGAATCTTTACCTTGTACTCCAACCACTGTGATATTTCCCTCATCTTCTGATTCATAACCAAGATCTTTTTGCACTGTAGAAACAACCTTTGTCTTCCCCTTTCCACCGAAATGTTTCGGTTTCTTTTATGGATGTAGTTTGCAACAATGTTCTTCATTGTTACCACTCCTCTTGCAATGAGTGCAAGATGGTTTTCCTCCTTATCTCATTACTGTAGTGGTCTTATTTTCCTTCCTTTTAAACTTATTGAAAGTATTTTGTGGGAAATTGGAAGGTTTCTTCGTGGGATCTTCTTGAACATGTTTCCCCCTGTTCTCAAGGTGAGTGGTTTGCAGAAAAACTTCATCAAGACTAGTGGGGTTAAACAAGAGAAAAGTATGGAAAATATAACTGTGAACTGCACCAATATACTTCATTAATGTTTCATAAGAATCCAAAGGAATATTCAATGCTAGAGATTTCTTCCTAAATTCTTCTGTGAAACTTTGTGCAGTCTGACCTTTACTCTGTCTCAACGTTTTCAATTCCATCATTGCTTTATGTAAATACCCTAATGGATAGAACTTCTTCTTTATCTCTGTTTTAAAATCCAACCATGAGGAAAGAAGATTACCACACTTACTTTTGTCCTGTAGCTTGCTCTCCCACCATACGAGAGCAGTGCCTTCCAACCGAAGAGAAGTCAGTTGCACTTTAACTTCCTCTTCATCAATATGTTGAACACGGAAATACACTTCAACCCGACAGATCCAATTGTCTAAATTTTTAGGATTAGCATCTCCATTAAACATAGGTAAAGAAAAATTTACATCAAGATTTAATAATGGTTTCTTAAAAGAGGCTTTATGGTTAGAATGTTGAGAGTGATGAGAATGCTCAGAGGAAGAATAACTAGAACTTGAAGGAAAAGGTGGAGGCTCAAGAGGATCTCCTCCAACCTCTTGATTTACCAAAGAATCATCATCTGCATGTGATTCCTTTCTCTTCCCTTTCTTCTTCATCCTCTTCTCATAATCTCCATACATTCCCTCGACCATTTTTGAGATGCGATAAAAGACCATGTGAAAATTTTCACCTATTCATCACACTTGTCCTCTTCTACCACCTTCTTCCTTCAGGGTGCGTGACCAACTTCGGGATTGAAACTCTCAAGAGTTCCTTCACCCTGTTTATGCTTGGCCCTAGTAACCATTCATACTCAACAATTCAAGTCAAAGATGACTTCTCTGATACCAACATGATCTAGGATCTTTTTTTCAGGTGACTTATTAAAGAACTGTATTAAATGAGAATAAACTAAAGTACACCATAAAGAAAGAAAATCTCAAAAGGAAAGAGAGATAATAATGCAATATGAGCACAAAGAACTTGATAAAGGAGTTCATCCCTGGTGGAATACGTCTCTGGGTCTTTCTCTCAAATGGGTAGGCATTTTTATTAACTCCACAAAAGAATTGTGCAAAATACATAAATATACCTCATTCTGAAGTTAATCCACAAAATATTTTCTTCGATAAGAAAACTAACACCACCACTACGTTCATCACATCGTTTTACCTAAAAATGGTTGTCTCCATGCCTCAATCCAAGTCAGACACTTTTTGTCCTAAGGGGCACCTTTCCTCGGTTTGTGTGCCATTGCTCCTGCAATAAATGACTGGACTGTCTTGAATTCCATGTCAAAATATTGAAAATCATGCCCAAGTCCATACCATACGGACGCGTTTGGTCTGCCCCTTCTCCCCCAAACTCTGGTGAAGGCCTCCATATATGTTATTTCTGAGCAGTTAAGGAATAAGTGAATTAGTTGGTGGAGTGGTTAACATAGCTATTTTAATTCATTAGTTTGGCAGAGGTCTTAGGATCAAATCCCGTGGACTCCTCTTTAACACATGTTTTCACAACTAAAATTTTGGTGGAACGTTACCTATTTCTGGCAAATATTTTGGTGTAGATTCTGGCGATGGTTAGTTTGGAGGCTAGCGGAATATGCCACCAAATCTGGTGGAACCACCGTCATATTTGGCGACATATGTATTATATATATATTTTTAATTTTTGGTCACGGGGTGTCATTGTGCATTTCAAGGGTGCCATGTGGCACCTCCTTATTGGTCCATGTGGCATCCACTAATTTTTCCACCTCAATGTTGACTTCACCTTGTGACATGTGGCCCCTTCTAGGTGGTGCCACGTGGCATCCGCTGGGGGTGCCACATCGAACATTTTTACTGGTCCATGTGGCACCCTAAAAAATCTAAATTTGAGTGACACGTGGTAGCCTCTGGTATTGCCACATGGCATGTTGAAGTCATCATGACACATGTGACCCTATTTGCTTGCCACGTAAGATGTAGGGGCATTGACGTCATCCATACTGATGCTGACGTCAGTGGTACAGATGTTAACTCATCCCTGTTGACTGGGCTACATTGACCAAAACTTTGATCGCTTATATCTTTCGTTTCGTAACTCCGTTTGACGAGCCGTTTGCATCGTTAGAAATATTGCGATGCGCTCTTCATGATCACACAATTTTAATTGAGTTTTGGTAACTATGAATTTTTTCCCTTTTGCTATCTATTGAAGCCATTTTGAGCATTCTAAGTTGCTTCTGTGTGTTCTGAGTTGTTCTTAGCCTTCTCTGGATCCTTTTTGGATCAACGTGTCCCCTATCATGGGCTGACAAGTATGATGATAGAGTTTTGGGATAATCCCCATTTATGGACTAATCCAGGATTAGTGATAGGTTAATGGAGGATTAATTGCGTAAAGTAGTTCGACAATGGATTAAATGGTTAATGACATATTGAAAATGGTTAGTGGTTTAAGAAAGGTTTAATTAAATAGAAAATATATTAACCATATATTATTATATATGGTAAATATATATACTATATATTATATAGGGTATGAATACAATACTTGTCCACCTA